>JAWZYT010005474.1:65000-82222 GCA_034508575.1 Petrolisthes manimaculis
TGTGTGTGTGTGTGTGTGTGTGTGTGTGTGTGTGTGTGTGTGTGTGTGTGTGTGTGTGTATGTGTATGTGTGTGTGTGTGTGTGTGGGTATGTGTGTGTGTTCGTCGTGCTTGTATGACTTGTGTCCACCTGTGTGAAATTGTATGGGTGTGTGTGAATGCTTTAACGTGTGTGTGTGTGTGTGTGTGTGTATGTGTATGTGTATGTGTATGTGTGTGTGTGTGGTGGCAGGTATAGGGTGGGTGAGGCAGGGGGTCATGATAATTTAATTCTCTGCCAAACAATCAGGGTGTCGCCATGAGAACAACAGCCGCCCAGATTGAAGCAGCTATGGTTATTGTTTGGGTGAACACTACATAAACAAGAGCAGACTGCCGTAGTAGCTAAATAAACAAGAATAGTAGAGGTAATACCGTAGACAATAACGACACTTAAATATAAATCATAACAGATACTGTGACAAAAAAATCACAGCAGTCTTACATATAAGTAATATTGTAATAATATCAACAGAAATGACCAAAGGTAATAAACAGTTATTATTGATAAGGTATTAAGTAATTAAAGACATTGTAAAATTAATTAGAGTTAATGTAACATTTTACGATAAAAAAAAACATAGTATGTATCTCCAAGACCATGAGTTCTTAATTACACCAACTATTGCTGAAATTAATAATCACCTTAATTAAGAGGTTTGAGAAATTACAACAAAATCAACGCTAACAATATTCAATTAGGCCTACAATATTGACACACACAGTAACAATAACACTCAACAAAGACGAGGACCAGTGACAATCAACATTAAAAGCTACAGTAATCAAGAATTCGACACAACAATAACACCAGTGAAAAAAAAAGGCAACATTTACCACTTCACCACCAACAAGAAAGCATCACCAGCCTCTATAAAGGACAGAATCAATCACATAAATCTATGCATTTTAGTTTACATCTTGATTCCACATTTCGGAGATGGATAATAAAAGGAGATTACATAAATACAGAAATTCCTAGGTCATTCTATTTCTTTACGTATTGTGTAGCCTACTGTACTTCCGTGTTCATACCCATCGATGCACTAAAATGTTTCTTTTATTTTTTTTCCACTGATACAGACTCCCATCCAGTACTTATATCCTTTCGTTTTTCTATCAGCTCGTCCATCCATAACTATAATATTATGTATTCACCTAATACCCGTCTTGCCGGTAAGCTAATATAGTTACCCTTCTTTGTACAGTACATACTTCAGTCTTAGTAACATCTGGATCTCCGTATCAATTTTGGTAAAGACATGATAAGAAATGGCGACGCTGTTTCAAGACATACAAACACACACATGAAAAAATATTCTATCTATTTATCTATCGGCTTATCCTTCTCATCTTTCATCAATTAATTTATTCTCCTGTCCATTATGCATCTATTCCTCAGTGCATCTATCTACCCCCTCATATGCTTGCCTTTATTTGCATCGTAATTATGTTGCTTCTATTAACCTCATGTACAGTCAGGGGCAAATGTTTCATATACATCTACGGTACCTACAACACCTACCTACAGTACTTACCTTATTTGCATATAATACCTACATTCCCAGTCTACACACAACAATTACAATAACAATCTAATTACAGTCTCTCTCTCTCTCTCTCTCTCTCTCTCTCTCTCTCTCTCTCTCTCTCTCTCTCTCTCTCTCTCTCTCTCTCTCTCTCTCTCTCTCTCTCTCTCTCTCTCTCTCTCTCTCTCTCTCTCCTACACACACACACACATACACACACAGACACACAGGAATTCCACTCGGGACATTTAAGCTCATGTGGCCATCATTAAAAAATCGCAAACTGCACTCCTAAATTTCTTTCTACGCCAAGTCCCATAAAAACACCCATTAGATTTAGGTTAATAACTGGCAGAGCTGATTGCCTCTGTAAATCCTGCTCGTTAGTATTAAATAGATGGGGTAGCAGAGTGGACTCACCTCCCTCATTCCACATTATTATCAGTATTGTCTGTGCGTTTCGTTCAGTTGAGAGAGTTGAGGGAGTGAGGTCCATTTTCTTTCTATATGATTTTTAATGTATAATACCTTTGCTGACGTCATCGTAGTCACATCATTAGCACAATCATCATCATCATCATCATCATCATCATCATCATCATCATCATCATCATCATCATCATCATCATCATCATCATCATCATCATCATCATCATCATCATCATCATCATCATCATCATCATCATCACTAACATTACTATCATCATCGTCATCATCATCATCATCATCTTTTCCCGTTTTATTTATTTATATTATATAGTTTCAGTATGGTTCAATATTCGGTTTTTTTAATCATTGTTCGCTTATGCTGATGGAAGCTAGGACTGAGCGATATTGGAACCAAATATTTTTTTTTTCTATTTCGCTTTTGTGTTGCTAGTTTTTGTTTTTCGTTATTCGGTAAAGGTGCGCCACGCTTAATACTACGTAGGTTATTTTTTAGTACGGAATATATATAAATGTATATATACTGTGTAACTATATTTATGTATACCGTATTATCTACACGCATTTTTTTTTTTTTTTTTTTGAAAAGTTGAAACCAAAATGGACCAGATAAAATAATATTGTGAAAATACAGCAATACTGATGATGAACTCTGGGTAGCATATATGTGTTCACTGCAGCCAGGCCGAGAAGCACGTGTTGTGACCCAGGTAACCTCACTCACAGACCAAGACACATAATCAGGGGTCATTACCACACCCATCACCATCACAAACAAACAAAGTATCAATAACCAATATTAACTAGCAATCAGCATTTTGCACAACTAGTACTACACAACAACACTGACAACAACATTATCAAAACAAATACAACAGGAAGGACTGCCACAATCAAAGCAGGAACACAAAACAAAGGTTACCGTACAGTAAAAATAACAACACCGATGGAGAGATAACATAAACCAAGTAGTTTGTCAAGAAAAATCGCTACATTCAAAATAATATAGAGGAAGAGAAAGAGAACTCGGTAAAGTAGTAACATTAGCAGCAAACATCACTACAAAGATAACAGCAAAAGGAAAGGAAGATACAAACAAACACGAAAACTGCAAAAACAATAACAAAAACAACCAAAACACTTGTATCAATTATGAGATACTAAGTGTAATGAAAGAACAAGGAACACTAACTTAAGATCAACTTTTCTAATACTTATTTTATTATGTTCTGGCTAATATACCTTATATTAAAATTAATGCTTCTGAACAAAATTAGATTTAGTTTTGAAATAGTTAACTTCAGAGTTAAGCACAGTAAGCATTGTATTTTAATGTATATTTCTTCTAGTAATTTCTCCAAGCAGACATTAACTCCAGTTTCTATATTTCGGTTAACTAAAAATAATGTTGTCTAACTTAATGGTACTATTTTACCATCGACAGATCAAATGCAATCAACTCTCTGCCACAAAATGATTATGGAATGTGTTTCGCATCATATTTTGAAGGAAATTGTACCCTACATGCCACCTACAATACATATCTAAGAAACTGATAAAATAGCCAGTGAAGATTTAAAGCCTGGTAATATGACTTAGTGGCAATATCCTTCATCATTTTTCAACCTATTCGTCCTGCCAGTAATACTCCTCGTATGTAAACATGCAAGCCGTAAGGGAACACAGTGTGCTAAATATTTTTCCACATGCTGTATCTCATGGTATACACATTTTCTGTCACGAGAGGTTTAGAGATTCATACTTTTTTTCTGGGGATTGTATCAACTGGAATGTAAAATCTCTCCTAGATACTCTCCTGAAAAAACGGGTTTAACGCATTTATACCCAACGTCACACAGCCTAAAGGACTAGCTGTGATACTGTTAAAGGGAGAACACTTCTGCTTTTTCTCTTCAACAGTAAATTAAGACGAAAATACAATGAAAATTCAGTCAAGTCCCATCTTTAGTGTTAATTTAACATTTACTATGTTTTATTTTGTCTACAGTTATTTCATTATAATAAAGCATCGATACTTTACACTATGAATACCATTATACTTGATTATTAATCCTTTCACCCTCGAGGTGACTTGTCTGGGCGTCATAATACCCCTTTCGGGCTTGGAACAACAGTAATTTTATTCAGAAATCAGACAAGTTTATGAAGCTCTCGCACTTCTTGATACATCCCAACAAAGTACCGGTATATATATGTACAGTTTAACTCCACAGACGAAATACCGATAGACAAACACTGAAACACGAAAAATGCTAGATAAATATACTTTACTTTTAACAGAATTCCTCTGCCTTGCATTTACTAAGAGCACCAATCTTCCCAATCAGCATCATTTTGACTTCTGATAAAGCGACTATTCTGTACAGTAAATGACTGTACTTTCAGTCAGCAAACTTTAAGGCATTTTGATACTATCTGGTTCAAGTAACTGACTCTTGAATCACTGATGACAAATTTATAGGCACAATTACTTTACATGACCTAACCTTGACTGACACCCCAGGTTCACCGATATCAAACTTGAATGACACACTTGGTTCCCATGTACCAAGTTTCTCTTTCACATCTATGTTACTCGTACTACATTCGTCTGACACACCATATTCACTCGTGCCTCATTCGTCTGACACAACTGACTCGCTCGTACCACATTCTTCTGACACACCAATTTCAGTCGTACCACATTCTTCTGACAACAGATTCATTCGTGTCACATTCGTCTGACACAACAACTGTTTCACTCTTCCCACATTCGTCTGACACACCCGATTCACTATTGCCAAGAACACACCTGATGCCTTCCCTACGAGGCAGAACATCACACGCATCTTTCCCCTACGCTTAAAATATCTGGAGCAAAACTTTCCCAGCGTTACCTGATGCCAATAAGTCTCAATCATATGAACGCATTCATGTCCAAATGCGACAACAAACTGATGATTTTGAAAACTTGGCAATCCACACTAATCTGAAAATTAAAAATAGTTTTGATTCGTTTGAAAGATTGAATTACAAAATGTGCCCTTTGTAGTGTGAGGGTAAAAATTATTAAAACAACTGAGGACTGATCTCTCTATATCGGCGTCCCTGTGTGTGTGTGTGTGTATGTGTGTGTGTGTATGTGTGTGTGTGTATGTGTGTGTGTGTATGTGTGTGTGTGTGTGTATGTGTGTGTGTGTACAGAAGTGGACATAGGCTTTGTCTCTTTCAAACGCATATGATAACTATATTGAACTTGCGTAAAATTATTATAGAAAGGAATCTGCAGGTAACATTTTTCATAGAGGCCCACTAACTGTAACTATACAAGTTTATATTATGAAAACGTTATAATGATCCTTCATTTAAAAGGTAATCAATCCTTTATTGGTGAATTAAGAGGCAACAAATCTACTGATGCCTCAAGGTTGTACACGGAAACAGACCACTTCAGTAATACTAATAATTTTACTACTTCATCTCATAGTCCGGAGTAATCAGTAGCCCAGGAATTTTCCCAAATTATATTAAGGGTCTGAAAGGCCGTCGGAGAAATAGAGACACTTACTTCCTGCAAAGTTGTGTAAACTTTGCCACGCAACAAACTATTAATGTAGATGTTGCCTGACGCTTAATTAAGGGAGTGGCTGTGTCTAATTTACCGATAACATCTTACCCCCATGTTGATTGTTTTGTTCAGGAGACGTTAACTTTTAATTAAGGCTATGTGTGTGTGTGTTCATGTGTAGTTATGATACATGCATATGACTATTGTGAATGTGTGTTCATGTACAGTATATATGTGCCTGTAAGCACGTATGTACCGTATGTGTGTGTGTGTGCGCGCGCGCTTACGCTTTTGCACTGAAGCAAAATTTATCATGAGCATAGTCCAAGCTTCAGTTAATCCCCCCTCATAATTTTTCTACTCCAAACTTGCATACATTAAAGGATGCACTCACATTACTTTTCATTAATTGTCCTCCTGTCCTTTTGTGTTCCTGCTCAAAATGCCAGCCGTCCCTCCCTCTCCCCGACCCAATTTTACCTCCATCTGCAGTGAGTGCCTGTCAAGCTTTCCTCCATTTTTCTAGACATCTTAATTTTACTGCCTCTCCTATGAGTGACGAAGAGGAAGTAAAAATTGGGTGTCAATATAGACAGAGACATTATGAAAACAATGGTACCTTTGTGATAGAGACAAATGAAAGAGTGATGCAATAAAATAATACTTATATCTACCGGAAATAATGCTTTCATCAAACATATATTGTTTAAAGATATACGTAGTGAATAGATAGATAGATACACATTACGCACACATACTGTACACATACTGTAGATGGTTGAATAGATGGGTGGATAGATAAATGGATTGAATAAGATAAAATACTTGATCAAATTATCAAGGTTTCATAAAACCGAGGATAATAAAATGACATATATTGCCTTGATTAAATAAATGTACACAAATATTTTCTAAAGTATTTCTCATCCCTGCTATTACTACAGCTTACGTTCTTATCCCCTTCGGTATAGTTTAGTGCTCCCAAGTGGCATAAACTGTATTACATGATATATAAATTGTATTGAAATACTATCAGTTGGTTGGCCCGTTATGAGTATATATTGTAATGCCTTAAGGTTGGTGGATGTTATCATTATGACAGACTACTTGTAGAACGGCAGGTTGAGCTTACATCTTTGTGAAGTACTGCAGACTTTCTGTAATCTATACTTTTCTTCATACTGTACTGTCGGCTAATATTGTTTTCAATGTTTATTGAATATGTTTCTCGCTTACTTTTTGTTAATTATATTTGTGTCAAAGGAAGGAGAGCAGGGCGAACAATGCAAATGAATTAACATTACATACGTAGTTTGTTCTGACTATTGTGAACAATATTGGTGTCAAAAGACTAGATAAATGTTCGGTTTAAGAATGCAGTAATTTAATGAAGATATAACTTTTGTCGATGACTGAGCAAAACACAATATATTTCCAAGCACACTTTGCTCTTATAGTGTAAACAAAATGTGCATTAATAAATATGTATGATCGTATGTATGTTATAAAATTGCAAATGTTGGCTCTGATAGCAAACAATACGAATACAGAAATCATGATTAAAAAATAACACAAATGGGAAGAACAACAACCTCACCTTGCCATAATACTTTAGTACGACGATCCCCTGAATGAATAGTGCCAGCTTAAAATATTCGAAAAAACAATTACCAATCAGTCATCTTCCCGTTACCCTGAAACTTAATATCCTTGCAAATCATATCAATTAAACTTTGCAACTAAAGCAGAGAGAGAAAGAGAGAGACAGACAGAGGGAATGAAAGGCGTGGCTATTATTATTATATTAAGATTGTTCTTCTGTTATCTTATTTTATTGTAGTAACATCCTGTTTAATTAGTCACTGTTCTCATATTCGGCCAGTATCAGTGTTAAAATGTTGTAATCGTATACCCATTTTTCTGTTGTATGATTTGAACTAATATATTGTAACTATTTGTTGTATTGACTAATTGTATGATATCTGTCTTGAGTGTTGCACAGGGATTATTATTATTATTATTATTAATTAGGATAAGAGGAACTATAATACTATAGTTTCTAGACAACATAAAATCACTAAGTTCGCATTTCATCTCAAACAAACAAAGACGGACTTTGATCGAGCCTATACGAGACACTAAAAATGGAATAACATCTGCAAAAATTGAAGTTACGATTCCTTATAGAGTGAAAGGACATAATACCATCTAAAGGACTTGGAAGAACAGAAGCAGCCAACTCAGAGACAATGTTTGGCGATGTGAAAAAGCAACGACTAATTGGAGAGATCAGACCCGTAATTTGCCGGAGTGGAGTGGAACAGGTTAGTTGGCCGAGTACCTGGAAGAATCCATTATCTGGTCGTGTTTAAATCCTGGCTGATAAGGATTATCACAGTCTACATAGGAAAGGTCTTGCCCAACTCAAAATGTTCTCAATTCTCGTACCAGCAACAACAGTGTCTGGTTGAGAAGAATTTTCAGGTAAACATACTTAGTTACCATATATTTTGCTGTAAGAAGTGAACAACTGTAGGAAATCTCAGAGGTACTAAGCTTTATCGCTTTAATTTCTTCTAGTTTTTCACCATTAGGGAATTTGCATCCACATTTTATTATATTACTCGTAGGAGTACACAAATATAATATATATTTTTCCTGTTTGAACAAATTATTTTGTTTTCATGGATGGAAATGGATGCATTTAACATCAAACAGGACGTTAATTACTCTGGCCTGATGTTGTCATGTGATACCTAAGCAATAGTTGTTCTCAGACTTAAATACGAAGAGTGTGTCTTCAGGCAGTATAATGCATTTATTGTTACATGCTCGTCATTACTAATTACATAAGAGGCTTAGGAAGTTCACACCATTTGCTAGGGTGTGCCAACTCTCAGATTTCAAGTTATATTTGTTTTTATTGTATTTTTTTTCTGTGACCCTTTTTAACTGGAATATCCATACATATACAGTATGTACTGATCCTTTACTACATAGTTTAGATAATATGGTAATAGATAGTAAAATTAATAGTTTTCCTTATGCAGCAACCGTGGCAAAATAATACCTTTTTTTCACAGTTTTCCATGTGTTACCAACAGCTCGTCTTCTGAAGTTTTATTGTCGGAGGAAAAGTATCCTACTGACTAACAAATGGTGCTGGAAACTACACCAGGGTGAGCATGTTGCAGTATTTTAAGGAGGAAGTCCAGTGTTGGTAATTCTGGAGAAGCTGATTCCTCCAGAATATTCCGAGCAATGGGCTACCATATTTTTGTTAACCTGATCCTGTTTCTTGGTGGAGGAATCAAGGCACCCTAATGTACTAAAAATATATTACCCCCTTAATAAGTTACTGTCTCATAATTATTTCCCATACGAATTCAAGTTACAGCTTTGTCTTTGGTGTTACTTCCTAATTTATTGACATTTCTTTTCATATACAAGAATTATATTATCCCAGACAAAACTCAACAGCTTCCCTTTTTACTGATCTGACTTTAACTGGCGTACCGTACCGTACCTCTGTTGTTACGTGTAGTACAAGACATTAGTGCATTATTCCCCTCACGCTTGTCATGGTGGGAAGGCGTGTCGAGGCTGAGGTGACCTTCCCTGTGAGCAACATCCTTGTCACCCCGGACCAGGGAACACTCACTAAACAGGGTAGGGGGAAAATCCCACTGAAGCTGGATGGTAAATGGCTGTTATTTTCGCTTTGAAAAGATAAACCATTTGTGTACGTTCTCTTTTTCAATAAAGGGTCCGCCGGCGAGCTGGGATGGAGGGCGAGGGGGCGCAGGTTTCTATTGTACACGTCGGAGGGAGGGTGTACAGAGTGTACAGATCCGAACACGAGGGGATAGGCGGTCACGTAGCAACACTTGATAGCTGTACACTGTTCTCTCCCACCCGAGGGGGGCGCCTGTAACTCAAGAGCGACGGGCCCTGTGTGTGTGCTGCCTCCCTTGCTATGATACACACCAAAACTATGCTTTCATACAGGGGAAACTCCTAGCATACACATGCTCAATTACCAACGTTCTGTTCCTGTAATGACTCTGTTATGTGAGAAAGGACTCTAGAATATACTCAACTAAATACAGAAAGAACAAGTTTGAATTTCAGGAGCATGAAATGTCTTCAGTAATGAGCAGTTGCGATATACTTTAATGACATAATTATATCACAGATACCAAGCTTGTATGACAAAAGATATTAAGGCTGACTGGGAAAAACGTTTTAGTACCTGTTTTGACTAACTTTCATTAAATACAGAAGAAAATTTAAACCCATTAAGTCATTAATTGATGCGAAGAGAAAGAGTACATCTTGACTAGGAACAAAACCTTTAAAAAAGTCCTTATCATCACAAATTTCAGTTAATGTATTTATCATTGGAGTGTCCGGCCAGATGGAAGCCTAATAACGTATGACATTGATCCATGGGTTTCCTGGATTTCATGCTCATACCAATCAAGTTTTTCCCAAATGAGTTGATAAAA
Organism: Petrolisthes manimaculis; assembly: GCA_034508575.1. NCBI lineage: Eukaryota > Metazoa > Arthropoda > Malacostraca > Decapoda > Porcellanidae > Petrolisthes > Petrolisthes manimaculis. The sequence continues at coordinate 75,091 of JAWZYT010005474.1, forward strand.
TACATTCTTAATGATATGACACTTTAATATTAACAACGTTCCAGTGCAAGGTTTATGAACTTTAGTATAAAGAAGAGTGTGTTGTATTAGCTAACAACCAACATATACTTAGAGGGTTGCTAAGAAATAGATTATAGGAAAATCATTAGTGAGTCAGGGTCAACACTATATTAGAAAATAGAAATAAGTGTTGTTGTTTTTAACCAACAATTTCTTTGCTATGTAAAGAAACATTGTAACATGTCAGTAATAATCACAGATGACAGAACATTGTTAAAAAAAATCGTAATGCCTTCCTCTTTCAACTGGTGCTAGTTATTCCTCTTAACATAAAAACAGTTGCATCTTCCTTTTACATCTTGTGAGCTACAATTTTTTCCCATATAAATAATTTAAAATTCCCTCTGTAATTCATATTAACCTTGTTTAGATTCTCACTGCATGAGATTACGATGTTATTCTGGGTATTGGGATAATTAAAATGTTGTCTGGGTTACGTCTCTTACTTTCACAAATGTGTAGATCGTAGAATGTCATATTCGTGTGGTATTAAGCCTTTGTGTATACTTGTCCTAATGAACTTCCTGCAGTGGATAAGCATAAATGTGCTTTCTGAAACTAACTGCCGCTTCTGTTTCTCTTTAATCATCTACGTCAAACAGAGTAGCTTTACTGAGGCTTTTAAAGGTAGGTCTAGTTTAAATGCGCTTAAAGTATTTATCATCTTGCTTCGGAGTTCATGGTTGATATTATTCAAATTTTAAAATGAATTATTCTAAGTGATTATTTTTTATGAATAATCTGAAGCCACTTACTCGAGACAAATACATCCAAGCAGATTAGTCTAATAATTATTCGAAATCAATTACTCAAAAGTTAATTAAAAATAATTACGTAGATTATTGTAACAAAAATAGTCCTTCCAAAAATATTATTCAAATGACTTCCTCACAAGATAATTAGTCTAATTATAATGACATGGAACAATCCAAATATAATTGCTGGAATGATAATTATCGGAAAGATATTTGTCCAGTAAGGCTTAGGCAGCCGGTAAATTATTGCAGATAATTTAATTTCCAATAATCCACAGACACAAGGTTGGTTAACACCTCATGGCTCTTGCAGGGAGGCTCTTTTGGAGGTTGTGAAAGAAAAGTAGTCCAGGTAGTCAGTTAAATGTACTACCTGGACTATTAATTCCCTTCACTTTTAATGAGTTCACCTGCTGCATGTGGGTAAATTAGAGGGTCAGTATCATCTTTAGTTATTATATTCTTGTTATGGTTGTTTTTCTTATAGTCTTCAGCTGACTGTCTCGATGTCCACTTGGTTTTGTTTTGTTATATGATTAGGAATGATGGGTGATTAGTTATAGGGTCTAATTTACCTTAACTCAGATTATATGTAATTAATAATGTTAAGTACCGTACTATTTTAAACCTATGGTACACTCTAGATTAGATTTGAGAAACAATATTATTCACACCAATATTCATCTGTTTTTTTTTTGTTTTTTTTCGATTTCTCAGATTAAGAATCGAAGGTCTGGGAACATGTAAGGGATGCAGCATTACACTACCAACAAAAACACCCGAGACTGGAACTTGATATGATAATGGCAGGATGCATTTACTTCTACTGTTTTGTTTACAGTGAAATGATGAAATGAAGTAAAGTACCGTAGTAGGGGAAGGCTAAATTATTAGTACCGTAACTAAGAATATGAACAATGCACTGCTGTCGTTAGGATCCATTCAATAATAGCTTCCTATTAATTAATTAACTATTAGTGAGGAAGCGCTATTAAACGTTTGTATTTTCTTACATAGTAGGGTAGACATGTTATTTGTTAACTGGGGAGAAGTATTGAATACACACTCGTCAACATCAGCATTCATTACTTGAGACAAGTTGGCAAAATATTGTTCGTTCTTTATATAGAATCCTCTTAAAATGATTTTTCTAAAAAGTCTCGGTCGTGTCCTGTACATTCAATTAAAAAATCTGATTACTTACACGGACAAGAATGCCTCCAACTCAGACACCCGGTATATAATTACAAGCTTGAGTACCTGGACGTTACATATAGTACTGTACACTCAACCTCGTCAGATGTCCGTGTCTGGTGTGTGTGTGTCTCGTAGTGTGACAACTATTGTACGGGAGTTGTATTTAATTCGAGTTTAGGGAATGATACTTTATGCAGATTTTTTTTTTTTTTATATGTCTAAGCAAATATGTGTACTCGTGAAACTCGTGAATGAACGATGACTGAGTGTGTGTAGTACTGGGCTTGTGAACAAACAGTCAAATCGTTCGAATCCTCTCGATTGTATTTACTGACAACTGTGTATTTCCATATGGAGATCTCGCTGGTGAATCATCTTGAGATCACGCAAGCTTTCGGGTGTTATTGCAATTGTTATGTAGGTATTTATTTGACATAGTCCCTCATATTCCTCTGTATTTAACTGTGTGCACCAATATCCCATCATCATCATCTTTGTTCACCATTATCATTATTCCATATCACCACTATAACCCCTCTTAATCATTAACACCATCACCCATTCCACATCACTGTCATCCCTTCCACCACCACTAACACCATCCTACATCATCACCATCCTACATCACCACCACCATTCTACATCATTACCATCTTACATCACCACCACCATCCTACATCACACACCACCATCCTACATCACACACAACTCGCATTACCATCCTACTTCTCTACCGTCACAAATTTCATATCAACACCACTATCTTGCACCACCATCCAACTTCATAAGCATCCCTGCCCTACATCACAACATCTATCACCCTCACACACTCAACATCAACCATACCACATCACCACCACACAACACCACCACCCTTGATCCCACATACCACATCACCACCATCATCAACATCATCATCATCATAACCAACCAAAATGACGTTCACTTGATCAATCCTATATATACTTTACATCAATAGGTTTCCATCCTACTTCCCATGGCATGCAGGTACTCTCAACATCTCTCCCCCTTCCCGAGCAGCTCACAACATCAACACTCTCCCTCCCCCAGGCCTACCACCACCACTACCACTACTATTCACCCGTCCTATCCTATCCCCTCCCAGCATCAGAGAGAGTGCATGAGTCCCGTTCCATCATGATTCAACTAATTCTCTTTAGCTGCACTGATCAAGGATTACACTATTGATCAATTTAGCTTTTAACTGCGCTCTTCCTAAGGTCCTTTTTGGCTTTGTGTTTAAACTTTACACGCTTTTGCTTTTTCACTCGGGAATAGGGGGAAAAGGGGAGGGAGTTGAAATGTTGAAATTGTGGGGGAGGGGGGGGGGGGGGGTAGAGGAAGTATTCTTTCCATTTGGAGTTACAATTGTTTTCTTTCTCTTTTTTTTTTTTTTTGAGGAGGTAGCTCTTTTTTGGTGGGCTATCTTCCCATTTTTTTTCACTCTCCCTCTCTGAGTTGAGTATAGGTTAGGGTTTTGGCAATCGCACATTTCCACTCTATGTCCAATTGGTGCATGGTCGTTCCCCCCTCTTCTCTGTATCGGGGCGGCCATAACCACATACCCCACTAGTTGGTATCGAGTGAATTCAGCGGTGAGACCCCCGATATTACAATCAGGGCTTTTGTTCACCTGTCTATGTGCCTGACGCTCGCATGACCACCGTAGCCGACACACGCATGCACACTCACACACCACATTCTCTCTCTCTCCCTATTCCACACCACATGTCCGTCTACAGTATGTCCAAAGCCCCACATGACTGACTTTAATTACGTGCACGACACTTCCTAGTCAGAATCACATGTATTTACAGAAAACGTTGGTACCCACTTGCTAGTATCCTATAGACAGTATTGTGAGCCATAAAAAATCTACTTCAGGGTTCAAGTCTTGTCCAGTTACCTCAACTCTATATTCTCAGTTTATTTAATTCTGTTTCTTTCTGCCCATTAGGAATATCGTGCAATTTTTTTTTTTTCACTTACATCTTCCGTATGATGTATGGAATATCATGAAGCTTCTATTAATTATACGTAAGAAAACAAAAAACGGTATCTGTCGCTAATAAAAAAAATCAACAGACAGTAACATTTACAGCTTAATGTGAGTGTCGCGAGCTTCTAAAAGGGTCCCTGGCACGGCTTGAGTAGCCTACATGATCAACAGTCAATACAAGCTGGCAGCCTCTGAGTGAGTGTGTGTGTGAGTGAGTGTGTGTGTGAGTGAGTGTGTGTGTGTGTGAGTGTGTGAGTGATTGTGTTTGTGTGTGTGTTTTTTTTTTTTGTGTGTGTGTGTTTGCTTGTGCATGTGTGTGTGTGTGCGTGCGTGTGTGCGTGTGTGTGGGGGGGGGGGGTTTGCTTGTGTGTGTTTGCTTGTGTGTGCATTTGTGTATGTTTATTTTTGTGTACATGTGTGTGTGTGTGTGTGTGTGTGTAAGAGGGACCTTCCACATAGATTAGGCACATGAACACACACTACATACAGTGGACACAAGTAAAAAGTTCCTTGTATATACGAGTTGTTTTGCATGTGTCCCAAATTACGAATAGGAGTCGTCGGCAAGGTAGTTAGTTTCCTTTACTCGTGCACTCATGTCCATATGTATGTCCTATACCTCCTCCTCCTCCTCCTCCCCCCCATCTAAATATGCATGTCCAAACGCCTACGTGCGAATATCCGCATGGCCAGTTCGCTCCCTTCCCCCCTCTGTGCATGTCCAGCGTGTCCCGCCTACGCATGAGAGCGCCCCCCTCCACGCCCGCATAGAATTATATTATGTCGAATATTTATTTCCCTGCGGCATTTTTCCCCCTTTTTTTATCCTCCCCTCAGTTTATCCCCTCGTCCGCCCTGCCTCCCCGATCCTCCTGTTATCCCAACTCTCGAATTTGTTTTGTAACCTGGTCATATATATTTCCCAATGACCTTTTTGCTTTTCCCATCTGTGTGTGCATGTGTATACGTGTGTGTGTGTATGTGTGTTGTTGCTGCCTCTCTCTGTCTCTCACCCTCTCTGCTTCTGCTCCCTCGCATTCTCCCCACCTCCCCATCTTTATCACCCCGTCCTGCATGTGTCCCCAGCATCTCCCTCTCTTTCTCTCTCTCCCTCCCCGTTCTCTCTTTCTCTCTACGCTCTCCCCTTCTCCCGTGTCCCCAGCTTCCGTCTCCCCTCGCTCCCCCTCTCCCCCAGCTCGCCCCAGTTTGCATTGTATGTATTGGCTGCAGTGCATTCATGTCGTTAAGTGCATGTGAGGGGAGGGGGAACTGTGCATGGTGAGCCGGGCAATAAATGCAATAAACAATTATTCGCAATGTTCTATATTCATATACAGGGGGATATCCACAGGGTAGCAGATTTTTGCCCCCACTGTATTGATGCAAATTGTTTTGAAACTGCTGTTTAATTAAGAGAAATCCAATCACACGAGGGTGGATATCTGGTGACGCGAATTTTGCACATAAATGTAATGGAGGAATGACCAGTTTTAAAAACGAAAATGTATTCGATGCTTTTTTGTGTTAGTGAGTGTGTGTGTGTGTGTGTGTTGTGCATGACTGGCCGGTTTGTGTGTGTGTATGTGTGTGTTCCCCCTCCTATACGTTTTTGGTCATTCCATTCGTTGTTTACAGTAGTGCTTGTCCCCTGTATGATGTTCAATCGGCTTTCCTTCCCTCCCTCAGAAGTCTCACACAACACAACACAACACGCTCCTCCTCCTCCTCCTCCTCCTCCTCCTCCTCCTCCTCCTCCTCCTCCTCCTCCTCCTCCTCCTCCTCCTCCTCCTCTTCTACTACTCTCCCGCATCCCTACCTCAGTGCTCTTCCCTTCTCCCTGTCACCTCCCCCTGCGTATACCTTGCCTTTCCTTCATTCTCTCCCAGGCTCCCTACATCCATCCGTCCCTCCCTATCGGCCTGCATGCACATCGTACTTCCCTTCCCCTCCCCCCTCACTCACTACTCTCTCCTCTTTTTGTCTCACTACTCTCTCTCTCTCTCTCTCTCTCCTATCTCTCACACACAAACACACACACACACATTAATTGAATAAACAGCATCTTCACATCTATTCATCTCGAGAGTTTGTCAGTTTTGCCTTTCCTTCTTTTCAACTCCACGCAGACTTACATTAATACACACACTGTACTACAATTACTTACGCACACACGTACAAACAGTCATATCCAGGAGCGCGCGCACGTACACACCACATCGCTAATACACCACACACACACACGCACACACACACACAAGTTCATAGGTATAGAAAGAGAGACAACCTTTCATGTCCTTGAAGCCATATATACACACATACAAATATTACTAAGCCAAAGCACATACATACATACATGTGGGAATTCTCGACGATACCACACACACACATACACACACACACAACACACACACAACTCCACGACCTTGCACGGTCATGACACCAAACATGCATACATACTCACATACATACAAACATCCGCACATTCGGGAAAGTTGGTAAGCGTGCAATATCTACCACCCGTGACAGGCAATAATACACACACACACACACACACACACACAAACACACACACACATGGATAAACACACACACACATGGATAAACACATGCACACACATATATGCACAATCACACATACACACACACATGTACACACACACCATTGCACGATCACACATGTACATACACACACGCACATAAACACGAACACACTATTTCCAATTTCCAGCCTGGGCTATATATTATGGGATGCAACACGTACTCAGTTATGTACACATTACATACAAAACAACATTATCACAAATAAAACACACACACACACACATACAAACACACACATATATACACATACACACACACACACATCCATTCACTCACGCACCCACGAACGAATACAAACACGCCCATTCACGCATATACCCCAGCTTGCATTTTTTTTAACTCACAAGCACTCGACTCCCTCACGCAACCCAGCCCACCTGTACACACGCCCACCACCCCTCACACACACACACACACACACACACACACACACACACACACACACACACACACACACACACACACACACACACACGCACGCATGCATTCCTGACCTTAT
>JAWZYT010005475.1:0-32500 GCA_034508575.1 Petrolisthes manimaculis
CTACCATTACTGCTTCCTAACTACCGTGTATCTACCACAACTGCTCCCTAACTACCGTATAATTTATCTACCACAACTACGATTTGTATAGTATTTATTCTACTTATTTATTTTACAGTGTTAGGTTGTATTCCTATTCAAGTCAGGGGAACATAATTATACAGTAGTATTATCGAATATTTATATCCTGTGCTCGTGTAACTTGGTATCTCATCTCTCTTCTCTCCAGTATAGTAAACACGAGGATGATAAGCTTTGAGAGATTGATAGGAGGAATATACACAGTCGCACTTACTCCATCCTGATGTCAACAATGTGTGTGTGTGTGTGTGTGTGTGTGTTACTTTTGACTATCCAAGATGGTAGTTAGTAGTTGTCTGCCTCTCTTGGTCACATTGGAGAGCTATGTGTACGACTGATTCCTCCAATTTCTCTCTCGTGTTGTGAAGTAATTAATCTGTTTCCTGCCATTTATAGTTTAGGAGGAATCAGTGGACCAAAATTTTGTCCACTAAAGATTGAGACCTTAATTAAAATAAGGACCAGATTAACAAAATAATAATGATAATAATAATGGTGGCCTGTTGCTTGGAATAGTTTGAAAGAATCATTTACTCCAGATTCACCATTACAGTAATAATACGTCCATATAAGTTTCACCTATACGTGCGACCCCATTCAGTCCGTCAGTCAGTCAGTCAGTCAGTGAGTGAGTGAGTCATTCAGTCCCCATCTCATCACAATATCACCCAGTATCAGAAAGTGACAGACAGACGCTATCTTTCATCTTCCCTATCTCAGTCCATACATTTACAAACATGCACACCTGTACAAGCTGATACACACACACACACACACACACACACACACACACACACACACACACACACACACACACACACACAGATATAAGGACAATATAGTGTTTGTAGACCAACTTATATGATATTTTTTTACTGGAAAGCAAACGAAATGTGTAAACAAATAAAATTACAAATGAAAGGCAAAATTAATAGAAAACCAAGTATAGTAATGTAAGACTTGTGTTTGGTACTGCATGTTTATATATATATTTATTTTTTTATATATTTTGGGAAGGTTGGGGTAAGTTGGGGGGGAGTGTCGAATGGTGTAGGAATATAATATGAATCTATCTAATACTTACACCTTCACTCATTCGTTTTCCCTTCCTCCTCCCCCCCCCCCATCTTCATTGTCCCCCCTTCCGCCTCCCCCCCCCCCCTTCACCCTGCCCCCCTTCCCCCCTGCCCCCCCCCCCTCTTCACCAGCCCCCCCCCCTTTGTCCGGCCAATAGCACTTCACTTGTCATGGGAGGAGACAGGGAGCTTCACCTTTGACCTCTGACCTCACTAAAGTATTTATCGTTAGCACAATATATACGCCGACGGTCTTGTCGTAATACGTGACAAAAATGTGTTTATTTACCAATCCACGAAGCCTGTCTGGGAAAGCAAACAACGCGCGTGTAAAATGTGCCTTAAAAGTTTTCTCTCCCTTTCGATAATCTTCTCTTTATCTTATTTACCTTTGAATAGGAATGTGTTTTTTTAGGTGTTCTTTCTTCCAGTACTATCCTATGTCATCATCATCATCATCACCATCATCATCATCATCATCATCACAATCATCATCATCATCATCATCATCATCATCATCATCATAGTCTGTGTAGAGTCGGCATGAAAGTCGTATATTTTTTCAGTTGATTGAAGCTGGGAAAGGTTCTGCTGTCCACTGCATTTGACACTTTTTTCAACGTGTGTGTGTGTGTGTGTGTGTGTATTTTCTCTGTCATATAAGAGTACTGCATCATTTTAGTGTACAGTCGCCAGCACTGCCGCGTGGTACAGGGCCTCACATGTTTTAAGAGATTTAAGTGATTTAATTCCTTAAACAACAAAGTTCTCTTCATGTGCTATAGTGTATCGAGGATATTATATATATACTCCATCTCACACACGTGGATTGTTTCGAGTTAAGGACCCTGTGATCGTGTATGAAAATTGGAGGCTTCTGATTCCCCCTGACCATGCCACAAAACAAACTCCTTCCTTATGGGTGGTGTTTCGTGGCAATTTTTGAAGGACTCGTTTACTTCCAATTTTCTGACTACATCACGGGTCCCTTAAATAATCAGAATGGTGCTACGTTTCTGAATATGTGTGGCAAGTGTACCTCATTTTATTTATTATTTCTGTTCGTGCCTTTTCCCTGATGGTATATATAAAATAATGTGTCTTCCAGCTTTACCAGAGAGAATAAACCAGAATCCCCCTTCCTTCCTACCTTGCCTTTGGTTCCACGACTCTCTCTCTCTCTCTCTCTCTCTCTCTCTCTCTCTCTCTCTCTCTCTCTCTCTCTCTCTCTCTCTCTCTCTCTCTCTCTCTCTCTCTCTCTCTCTCTCTCTCTCTCTCTCTCTCTCTCTCTCTCTCTCTCTCTCTCTCTCTCTCTCTCTCTCCTCTCTCTCTCTTCTCTCTCTCTCTCTCTCTCTCTCTCTCTCTCTCTCTCTCTCTCTCTCTCTCTGTGCCTCATCCCTCACTTCACCTCAGCGTTGCATCACTCTCTCTTTACTGTTGGTCCAGCACACCGGCTCCCCTCGACACTCCAACTCCAACCCTCCTCCTTTTCTGAGTCTCGCACCCACCACCACGACAGACTTCCAACACATTTTCCAGTTGCAAATTCTGTCCAGTTTCCTCTCTCGGTGGTGGTGATGGTGGTGATGGTGTAGGATTTAACTGGTGGTGGTGTTCGTAGTCATTTATATAACACAGTGGAGGAAGTGGTGAAGTCTGTCTGTGTACTGTGTGTAAATGTGTATATAAATGCAAGAGAGATGAGGAAACGGTGAACATCTGCATGTGTGAATTCATATTGTAAACATCAAAGTACACATTTATGCCGTCAGAAGTGCAAGGTCCACACACACACACACACACACACACACACACACACATATATATATATAGTTTTGAGTTACTGAATTACTAAAAAGGAGACGAAATATATACAATGATTAAACAGTAATAATAAAATATAAAATTATATACATATCAGTTATGTTACTAAGGGCAACGAACTCCATAAAAACAACACCTTCATCAATATAATAATAATAATAATAATAAAGAGTTGACACGGCAGACCAAAGCAAGGTCAGTCACGATAACACTTCTGCCCCCAATCGAGGTCAAAGGTATGAATCAGTCAGCCAACCGAGTGTCAAAAGGTGAGGTAAACAAGGGTCCTGTTGCTTCCTATCACCCCCGTCCATTTAAAGATAAGGAGAGAGATAAGACAGCCGCGGGTACCAGGGCGGCAGCTGTCGGTAAACGCTTTGATATCGGAAAAAGGAATATATAGCCGGAGTGTGTGTGTGTGTTGTGTTGTGTTGTGTTGTTTTGTGTTGTTGTGTTGTGTTGTGTTGTGTGTGTGTGTGTGTGTGTGTGTGTGTGTGTGTGTGTGTGTTGAGGCCGTGGTGTTCTCTCATGGGAAATTTATGTAACATCTGTGTCTGGTTACTTATATACGTGTTGCTGTGTTGTGTTTTGTTGTGTTTAGGATCGATTGGGTTATGTTATGGGAAATTTGTATCTCATCTGTGTCTGGTTATTTATATTTTGGTTACTTATATTTGGTTACTTATATTTGGTTATATTTTGATGGTTAGGATAGATTGAGTTGATTAGGTTACAATGGATCAGTTCAAGTTGATTCAGAGTATCAGGTCAGGTCAGGTTAGGTTAAGTTACGATGGTTACGGTTGATATTTCTGGGTTGCATTAGGTGAGGTTAGGTGAGGTTAAGTGAAGTTATATTTAGTCAGGCTAGGATAAGTATAAAGCCATGCAGATCAGTTCAGCTTAACTCAGATCAAACTGGCACTAAGATTGTATCAAATAACACCTCCAAGCCTGTCCCCTACTCCCGCACCCCATTAACCGCCCCAAGCCTGTCCCCCTATTCCCGCACCCCCCTTAAAGTGACAGAATCTTAAGAGGCTTAATTAAGTGTTGACGTGACATAAAAGTAAAGATAAAAGTAAATACAGACGTGATGGTGGGAAGGGAAGACGACTCATGACAACCAAGGTAAAAATAAAGAGAACGAGAGAGAGAGAGAGAGAGAGAGAGAGAGAGAGAGAGAGAGAACGAGAGAGAGAACGAGAGAGAGAAGGGTGAGTGCATAATCAAGGCACCAAGGGAAGACGACTCATGACAACCAAGGTAAAAAGAAAGAGTGTTCTCCTTTTTACCTTGATGACAACCAACACCAATCCGGAACTTCCACACTTTGGGACGACGATAGCTCAGCCGGACCTGTTATCGCAATCTGACCCACTGATTACAAACACTTAATGTATGTGTGTGTGTTGTAATGGGTCTGAGTGGTACTGAACGTCTGTGTGTGTGTGTGTGTGTTGGAAGGGGGAAGGAGGAAAGGCTTTGTTGTTTGTGTGTGTGTGTGTATTTGTATATGCTTATGTCATTGATTTAAGATAAGAAAGATTGTATATATGTAAATCGTTTTGTGTGTGTGAGAGCTACTAGGTACTTGATAAATTCATGCAAAATATAATAATTATACATGCGATGGAAAAAAGTGTGTATACCTGTATATGTGTGTGTGTATGATTGTGTGGGCCTGTTACGATCATACGGTTTTCATACCAGTCCATACAGCCACTAACAATTAATATACACATATACACAATATATATACACAATTAATATACACATATACACAATATATATACACAATTAATATACACCTATACACAATATATATATATATACAATTAATATACACAAACCACAAGTCTTATTAGTAACTATTAATAAATCATGTGACCCTCTCATTCCGACCCAGGCAGTGACGTACGTGAATGAGGATTAGTTCTGTGATAGATGATAATATTAGACTATCGATGGGTACAGAAGGGACAGACGGTGAAAATTATATTAGACCAGGCAGGTGCTTTTTAATTGATTTTTTTTTTTTTTTTTTTTTTTTTTAGCTGTAATGGTGGCGGATGACGATAATAAAAAAAAGGTAAATATAAAAGCGATAAAATTATTGTATGTAAATGTGGATAAGGTTATTTATTGTTTTATCTATTGTTCCTGTATAATTTAAAGTAGAAGAAAAGGCGGTGGAATAAAAAAAAAAAAAAAAAACACTATGTATAATTTAAAGCAGAAAAGGCGGTGGAAAAAAACAAAACACACACACACACACACACACACACACACACACACACACACACACACACACACACACACACACACACACACACACACTTTCTGTATAATTTAAAGCAGAAGTAAAAGGCGACATCACATCACATGACTGACTGACTGACGTAATAAGAAGAGGAGGCCTGGGAACCAACATGAGATTACACGGTTATCTCTGTGTGAACGAATTTGGGGAAGGTTGAAAAAATAACATCTATACCGTCTGTGTGTCTGTCTGTGTGTGTCTGTCTGTCTGTGTGTGTGTGTGTCTGTCTGTGTGTGTGTTTTATCATGTCTCCACGGGGCTACATGTTATTAATTAAGGGAGAGAAGTTTGTTTGTGTTGATAATTATGTAGCAACTGAATTCTCCAGACTATTCCAAGGCAACAGATCACCATTATTTTTAAGTAATTTGCATATATATATAATTTGCGACAGTGTAAAGTGGTTTGATATTATTTTGTGCTTTGGTTTTGGGTCACCTTTAGTGTTAAGAGGCGAGTCGAGTGAAAAAAAATAAATCTTCCTTCTGTATTTATATATCTCAGTTGAAATCCAGGGTGTATGTAGTTCATCCAGAGTTCATACTTACTGTACTCTAGACTCTACCAATATACATACATACATACATACATACATACATACATACAATATACATACATACATACATACATACATACATACATCTTACTGCACACTAGACTGTACCAATATACATACATACATACATACAACATACATGCATACAACATACATACATACATACATACATACATACATACATACATACATACATACATACATACATGCAGCATGCGTCTACTTGCCTAAACCCGTTCCATTTCTTGGCATCAGATAAATTATATATGTCAGCCTGAACCCCAATGTGACACACAGACTCATAGTAGATGACACATAGATTACAAAGACAGGGACACTTGACAAACATCTAAGGACCCTGTGATCGTCTATGAAAATTGGAGACTTCTGATTCCTTCTGATTCCACCTAACCATGCCACGAAACAAACTCCTTCCATATAGTTGGCGTTTCGTGGCAATATTTGAAGGACTCGTATATCTCCAATTTTTCTGACTACATCACGGGGTATTTAATATCTTGACTGTACGATTTCTTCTTGCCTGGAATGGGTTCGTTCGTGTACTCGACTCTAGAACATAATTATTTTTCTCTCGTTCTCCATCCTTCATTCTGCCTTCTATGGACAAAAATAAAATTATCTCCTTTAATGGGGAAGGTTTGTGTTGGTAATTCTGGAGCAACTGAATCCTCCAAACTATTCCAAGCAACAGAACACCATTATTATTATTATTTTTGCACTTCTGGTCCTGTTTCCTGGCATGCAATTGAAGGAATCAAGGCACTCCAATGTAACGAAAATGAATGACCACCTTAAGATTCTCGTGTGTGTGTGTGTCTCGTGACCCAGACACACACACACACACACACACACACACACACACACACACACACACACACACACACACACACACACACACACACACACACACACACACACACACACACACACACACACACACACACACACACACTCACTCACTCACTCAATTCCACATGTACACACTATAAAACACTTTACAATTACATCACTTCATTGACCATTACCAAGTCGATAGGTAATAATAAATAAACTCCAAAAAAATAACCGGACCCGTAAGAGTATGATTAGATCAAGTAAGTAACTGAGGAGAACCGAGTCAGTGAGTAACCGAGGAGAACCGAGTCAGTGAGTAACCGAGGAGAACCGAGTCAGTGAGTAACCGAGGAGAACCGAGTCAGTGAGTAACCGAGGAGAACCGAGTCAGTGAGTAACCGAGGAGAACCGAGTCAGTGAGTAACCGAGGAGAACCGAGTCAGTGAGTTACCGAGGAGAACCGAGTCAGTGAGTAACCGAGGAGAACCGAGTCAGTGAGTAACCGAGGAGAACCGAGTCAGTGAGTAACCGAGGAGAACCGAGTCAGTGAGTAACCGAGGAGAACCGAGTCAGTGTACAGTCGGCAGCAAAAATTCGCTTCATTTCCACCTGCGTATGTATTAGCTACAGTGATGTTGTAATACAATTTTAATGCAGAGACGACATACATAGTTCTCATATAATAAATTACGTATGTTGTTGGAATAAAAACTGGTTAAGTATGCAACTATCTGGTCATTTTAGCAATATTGATACATGACTGAGATGGACGTGAATTTATGCTGTCGGCTGTACATGGATGGTCAGTCCTCTCACTAAGTCAGTGAACCTATAGGACATGTTATTAGTGTCACAGTCAGTAATCTCCCCCCGTTTGGTCCCGTCTCCATTACCGACTACACACAACATGATGCCATAATTGGACGCTAATTTCATGTTTGTGGCGTGTTGCTGAACCTCTTTAATTGGTGTGTGTGTTTTTTTTTTTTTTTTTTTTTTTAGATATATTTATTTTTATTTATTTTTAGATTTTTTTTTTTTTTTTTTTTTTTTTTTTTTTTTTTTTTTTTATATACCGAGTTCTGATACTGTTGAGTCGCTGCGTTTAATTTCTTATCATCGCTGTAGGTGCATTTGTGATGATAACGATGCATAAGTTTCAGTATTATTCATGTATTGTGTACAGTACATTCATTAATTTAGTTATACTCATAATTTTGTGCAGGTGGATTTTTATTTCTGTGTACACGTAAATTTCTGTATGTTCATGGTTGTGTATTCGTAAGGTGGATTTTATTAGATTAAAGCAATGATGACCACCAATAGATATGTAAGTTATGGAACAATTAAACACCATAAACATCATATTTAAGCACAGAACAATAGAACATCATAAGTATCAAAATCATACAACCATTTTACAGTCGAGCACATCAGATTAACACAAAACAAAACAAGACACACTTTTATGCATGTACAGTACATAAATATATATAGAACTTAATAGCCTACCTACAAAATTCTTACTCCTCCTCCTCTCTCTCTCTCTCCTCTCTCTCTCTCCTACCACATCCCCATCACCAATCCCCCTCCCCTCCCTCCCTCCCCACTAGGATACATGATATTGAAGGTAGTGGGACGCAGGGTAAAAGAGTAGGGATTGAGGAGGAGGGGGAAGAAGGGAAAGGGACATTGAATAAATAAGGGAAAAGGACCAATGGGGGAAGAGGGTAAAAGTTTGTGAGGAGACAGAGAAGGGATGAGGGAATTGGTTAAAAGGTACAATGTGGTGAGGGAGTAATGGGAGTGGAAGGGATGGGGGAATTGTTGAGTAAAAGGTTGTGGTGAGGGAGTTAATGGGAGTGGAAGGGATGGCAGCTGAAGGTAGTGTGTGTGTGTGTGTGTGTGTGGTAAGGATAGAGGCTGGGATATAATAGTGTTGTTTGTGGTGTATACATTTTAGCATGCAAATGTGTGCGTGTGGGTACGGTACATATATGTATATTATATAGTACATTTATTGCACGTTTATGTACAAAGTGTGTGTGTGTGTGTGTATTCGTATGTGTGTGTGTCAGAAGGATGTTTGTATTCATATGTATGTGGTTTTTTTTTTTGACGAAAGGATGTTTGTATTCATATATGTGTGTGTGTGACGGAGGGATGTTTGTATTCATATATGTGTGTGTGTGACGGAGGGATGTTTGTATTCATATATGTGTGTGTGTGACGGAGGGATGTTTGTATTCATATATGTGTGTGTGTGTGTGTGTGTGTGTACCCCCCCCCCCACCTACCACCACCACAACAATCACCTCTTCCATCAAAGCTCACTCATGCTTGATATTAAAATGTCTTGTATAGATGTATTTTCAGTCTTATCTCCATGGCCTTAGCCCCGGGAACGTATACTCTTCCTAGCAGGGGCCGGACATGTGTGTGTGTGTGTGTGTGTGTGTCGGAGGGATGTTGTATTAGTGTGTGTGTGTGTCGGAGGGATGTTGTATTAGTGTGTGTGTCGTGGGGGATGTTTGTATTGTGTGTGTATTGTTTGTTTTTATTGTGAGTGTGCGTGTTTTGTCTTGTTTTGTACTGTGTGTGTGTGTGTGACGGAAATCTGTTTGTATTGTGTGTGTGTGTGTGTGTGTGTCGTGAGGGATGTGTGTGTGTGTGTGTGTGACGGAAAGATGTTTGTGTTTATATTTGTATATGTGCTTGTGAGGGGGGGGGGCGAGGAAGGTAAAGGATGGAATGTCGTGATAGTGTGGGATCCCTGAAGGAACACACACACACACACACACACACACACACACACACACACACACACACACACACACACACACACACACACACACACACACACACACACACACACACACACACACACACACACAAAGACAGACACACACACACACACACACACACACACACACACACACACAGAGAGCTAAACTTTCAAGATGCAGAAAATTGAATTCCACGCCGTCCCTTCTCTTACCTCTTCCTCTTCCTCTTTCCTCTTTCCTCTTCCTCTTCCTCTTCCTCCACTTACATGATTTCCTCGATCTTCTTTCTCTTCCTATTCCACCCTTCTCCTTTCTTTCTCTTTCTATCTCTTCTTCCACTTTACTTTTATTCGTTTCTCTTCCTCTTCCTCCATTCTTACTTCTTCCTCTTTCTATCTCTTTTTCCACTTTACTTATATTCTTTTCTTCTTTTCTCCTCCCCTTCCAGCCTTGTTTCTCCTTCTATCTCCTTCCTTTATTCTTATCCCACTGTTCCACTTACCTTACTTATTTCCTCGCTCACCTTTATTTTCTCCTTCCACCCTTCTTTCTCCTTGTCTCCTTCCTTTATCCTACTTTCTCTTTTTTTCACTGTAGTTACTCTCTTTCTATATCTTTCAGTCGGGTTTCTTTTCACATTTCATCTTCCCCTGTATTTTCTTTTGTATCCTCTCCTCTTCTTTCCTCCCATCTTCCTTCTCTTATCATCTCTTGTTAATCCTCTCCTCTCCTTTCCTCATTTATGATATCTCGTCTTTCCTCACCTTTTCCTCTTCTCTCTTTTCATTTATCGTCGTTCCTCTCCTTCCTTTCCTCCCATCTTTCTCTCTTATCACATCTTTCCTCTCCTCTTTTTTCCTACCTTTTCATCTGCTGTCTCTCCCCTCCTTTCCTTTCCTCCCATTTTCCTCTCTTATAACATCTTACCTTTTCTCTCCTCTCCTTTCCTACCTTATCATCTCCTATCTCTCCTCTCCTTTCCTTTCCTTTCCTTTCCTTTCCTTTCCTACCTACCTATATGTATACCCCCTCATGTGGTCGGTCACTAGGGGGTCAAGTTACACAACACACGCGCGTGCACACACACTCACTCAACGCACCCACCCCTACGCTAAATAAACATTGCGTGTGCGTATGAGCGTGCAGAGGGAGGGTGGTGTGCGTGCGTGCGTAAATTGATGAAGCTGGGAATGGTACAAATACGGGAGTGGGTGGATGTGTGTGTGTGTGTGTGTGTGTGTGTGTGTGTGTGTGTGTGTGTGTGCACGTGAGTGTGAGAATGCACACGCAAATTACTGAACACGATTTAAATGTTTGTGCTGTTGCTGTGGTGTGTGTGTGTGTGTGTATGCATGTGTGTTTGGTGTTTGTGTGTGTGTGTTGTGTGTGTTTGTGTGTTTATGGGAGTGTTTTTGTGTTTGCGTGTGTGTGTTTTTTTGTATTTTTTATGTGTGTGTGTGTTTGTGTGTATGTGTGTTTTATATGTGTGTGTGTGTTTTATGTGTTGTGTGTGTAGGTCCGTAATTAGCGTCTGTACAGTAATATCTTAGCAGTAGTGTATGTGTGTATGTTGCATCAAGGCATGTTTATACTATTTAACCTCATAATTATATTTGTGTATACATGTATATATATTTTTCTGATAACATATGAAATCAGTTTTGCGTATGGGAATATTTATAGTACAGTCACTGACAAAAAAAAAAAAAAAAAAAAAAAAAAAAAAAAATCATAGTTACTGCCTAATTAATAGACACTTAATTCTTTCTATATCTTTTATAATTTAGTACATGTATGATATTGTTTTTTTATAGTACACTGTTGATATTTCTAGAGCAACTGATTCCTCCAATGTCTTCCAAGCAACAACAGAACACCATTATTTTTTTTTTGTCAACCTGGTCGGTCCTGTTTCTTGATATGCTATGGAGGAATCAAGACTCTCCTGTGTGTGTGTGTGTGTGTGTGTGTGTGTGTGTGTAAATAATAATAATAATAATAATAATATACAGTTTATTGGTAAATGGCAGCTGATAGGCTGAAAATATACATAATACATTTAAATTATAATAAAATGTGTGTGTGTGTGTGTGTTTGGAAGTAGTAGCAGCAGGGAGCGGGGAATGAGGGAGGGGGGGGGGGGGCTCCAACACTATAACAACAAACAGGAGTGAGAGGGGGGGGGTGAAGGAAGGTATGGGGGTGGGGGAGGCTGGCAAGTCGACCGTAAGGGATGGGTGAAGGGATAGGGGGAGGGGGAAGAGGGGGGATTGAAGGAGTGAGAGAGGGGGCGGGGGAGGGGGGAAGGGAAGATAGCTAAGAGGGGGGTTGGGGACGCAGGCAAGTCGGGAGAAAGGATAGGGGGAAGAGAATGGGGTTAGGAGGGAGAAGGGATAGGGAAGGGTAAGGAAAGAAGGGCAGGGGGGAGGGAAGGGAAGGGGGCTAGAAGGGGAGAAGGGAGGCAAGCAAGTGGACCGTAAGGGAAGGGATGGGATGGGATGGGATGGGATGAGGGGGGGGGGGTTGAGGTAAGGAATTGAAGGAGAGCAATCCGGTGTTATGGAGGCTATATATGGTCGAACGGAATAGGGTGTTGTGAGGTGGAACTGGGAATTGGGTGGGGGGGAGGGGTGGGGTGTTGAGAGAAGGGGGGGGAATCCAAACTGAGAATGATGGTGGTGGTGGTGGAGGAGGGGGGGGCCAGAGTAGGATTGGGGTGTTGTGAGGGGGAGCATTAGTGGGGTAGAATGGGGGAGGGGGCCAGGGTAGGATTGGGGTATTGTGGGGGTTGGGGGCATTTTTAGTGGTCTGAGAATGTACAGTTGAGGACCCATACAACAGACACACATTCAAACAGGCCACTTATCAAGCATAGAATAAAGTACAAAACTCCTTCCTGTACACACGTCTAAGCTCACTGAGGGACCCCGTATCAGGTGTGTCTGTTTATTATGTCCTCGACTGTACATACATACCGGGAGTTGGAGGGAATTAACCGGGAGCAACTTGGAGATAAGGGTTAGGTAGGGGATGAGGGAGGGAGGGGGCAGGAATGTGAGGGGAATATGAGAGAGGGAGGGAGGGAGAGGGCAGGAGTGTGAGGGGAATATGAGAGAGGGAGGGAGGGAGAGGGCAGGAGTGTGAGGGGAATATGAGGGAGGGAGGGAGAGAGAGGGCAGGAGTGAGAGGAATATGAGGGAGGGAGGGAGGGAGAGGGCAGGAGTGAGAGGGGAATATGAGGGACGCGGTGGAGAGGAAAGGGGAAGGTTGGGTTTGGATATATTATTAGTAAAGGAAGGGCTGGTTGGGGCAGTGTAAGGCAGGCAGGCAGGAAAGGGGCAGGTTAAGGCAGGATAAATTTGGAAAGCAAGGGATGGTTTAGGATGAATTAGGAAAGGAAGGGAGCATTTTAAGGTAGGAGAGGGAGGGTTGGTTGGGGCAGGGTAGGATAAGGCAGGACAGGTTGGGTTGGATCGGGATAGATTAATTCAGAAAAGGAGGATTGGATCAGAATAAATGAGGAATAGGAAGGGCAGGATAGAGATAAACAGGATAGGAAAGAACAGGAAAAGGATGGTTACTTCAAGGCAGAACAGAACAGGACAGAGAGATACATGACAGGGTGGGGTGATTTGGGGCGGGGGTGCGAGGTGAGGGGCGGGGCGAGGTGAGGATGCTGGGAGGGGTGGGGCGAGGTGAGGGTGTTGGAAGATTGGGGGGACGAGGTGAGGGTGTTGGGAGATTGGAGGGGCGAGGTGAGGTGAGGGTGTTGGGAGATTGGAGGGGCGAGGTGAGGTGAGGGTGTTGAGGGCATTGGTGTGGACCTCTGATAGCACACCACACTGAACACCAAGACCATTCCCTCCTTCCTTCCTTCCCTCCTTCCTTCCCTCCTTCCTTCCTTCCTTTTCTCCTTCCCTCCTTCCTTCCTTCCTTCCTCTCACCATCTCTAATTTCTTCCCTTTGTGTGTGTTTGAGAGAGAGAGAGAGAGGGAGGGAAAATCACCACACCCTTAATTCAGAGAGAGAGAGAAAGCAAGCAAGCAAGCAAACAGAACACCACACACACACACACTTATTATTAAATTCAAACAAGAGTGAAATGATAATAATTAAAGATGAACTAAAGTGTTCATAAGGAAGGAAGTAGTACCGTACAAGTGATAATAGACTCCCTTAATTACTGTCTATCTGTCTGTCTGTCTGTCTGGAACGAACATAATTATTAAAAGTGGAACTCAACCCCCAACTATTTATTTGTCCACTCCACTCCATTCTGAAAGGTATTACAGTGAGTGTCGCAACCAATTACCTTCACTTGCCAATTAGTCCGATGAATTTATGGTGGGATGAAATGTGTCGATTGTGTGTGTGTGTGTGTGTGTGTGTGTGCCAGTGACTCAGTGTGTTTGCATCAATGAAGTATGTTGAAATTCTTAGTGTGTGTGTGTGTGTGTGTATTGAAATTTTGTGTATTTGTGTGTGTGTATTGAAATTCTTTGTGTGTGTGTGTGTGTGTGTGTGTATTGAAATTTTGTGTATTTGTGTGTGTATATTGAAATTCTTTGTGTGTGTGTGTGTGTGTTTATGACTATGTGCTTGCGTCAATAAGGCTGTCTAAATGTATGTGGAAACTCAGTGTGTGTGTGTGTGTGTGTGTGTGTGTGTGTGTGTGTGTGTGTGAGTGAGTGCCAGTATGGAGGTCGGCTCTGTCCCTCAGGTGCCACATCACTGTCTGGTATACACCCTGGCACTGCACTACGGCACTGTACCTCTTCACTCAATCCCTTCCCAAACAAAACAACCAACATCTTACTCATTATTATTATGACTATTTGTTTAACTATTCGTATTTTTTTTTTTTTTTTTTTTTATTGATCTTTCATTCCTCTAACTCCTTCAGGGATTATCTGCAATAGTATAAACTTATAAAGGAGCATAATTATAATATTTTCTGAAGTCATTGTCAACGTAATTCCACACCACGTGATTTTGTAGTTAGATTTTGAGACTCGTTGAAGATTGTCTCCGAGTTTTTTTTTTTTTTTTTTTTTTTTTTTTATGCCGATTTTTTCCCTCTGGTTTTCCTTCCTCTTAATTCCATCAGATGCTTCACCTTCCTTTCTAAACAAGTTCCAAATTTTACATTATTTCTTTATTAGCGTAACACAATTAACAAATTAAAACAAGTAAAGCAAGTTAAAACAAGTTAAACAAGTTAAAACAAGTTAAACAAGTTAAAAACGAATACTGTATACACTAAAACATCTCCCAGAGCCAATACCCATCCTTCAGTTCCACAGTGGCTCAAAAGGAGATCATTCTAAATCTATATAAACGATAATCCATACAGGTGACAGGCCAAATCAAAGTATATATGCTTAGATTTGGGTGACAGGGAGTGGAGGTGTGTGTGTGTGTGTACAGTCCAAGTGTTTGTCGTGTTCTTCATCTGACAACCAACCCCACACCATCACCACCACCCTCCTCCTCACTTCACATCCACTACTGCTGTTCATTCACTGTTTCAGGGTTCAGCCGGGACTCGATCATTGTTTGTTCACTATTAAGGGGGTGTGGGAATAGGGGGACAGGCTTGGTTTTTTTTTGGGGGGATGCAGGAGTAGGGGGACAGGCTTGGGGGGGTTTAAATGGGTGCAGGAATAGGGGGACATGCTTTCTACCAACCCCAAGCCTGTCCCCCTATTCCCGCACCCCCCAGTCCCCCCCCCCAAGCCTGTCCCTTACTCCCACACCCCCTTAACAAGTTCTTGAAGCATTAAGTGAAGTAGGGTCAATCACTGATGTTGTTAATTAAATATAAAACATAAACATTAATATTATTTTACTTTCCATCTTGTCTCTTATTCAGTCCTTCTCGTTCTTTTTTTATATTTTCTTCCTTCCTTAAGTTATCCCATTTTTCTCCACCGTCATTCCACCTGGTTCATGTTGAGTGGAGTGGGCAATTAGTGAGAGGGAGAGATAACCATTGATAAGGCGGTGTTGATTGAGTGTTTAGAGTGACTGTTCACCAATCACCTGCTATTGTGATTGGGGCTGTTTGTATGTGTAGTAGTAATAGTACCTCCATCTGTCTGTCTGTATGTCTGTCTGTCTGTCTGTCTGTTTATTGGGGGTGTTTGTATGTGTAGTAGTACCTCCATCTGTCTGTATGTCTGTCTGTTTATTGGGGGTCTTTGTATGTGAGATATTTGTATGTGAGATATTTTGGTTGCTGGTATGTATGTGTGTGTGTGTTTTGTCATGTACCCACTTGGCCTGATTGTCTGCATGGTGGTCTCGGTAGGTACAGTTAGACACATGAATGGGTGGTACAGCCCAGGTGAAAGAAACGTGTCCCATTTGAGTAACCAGTGTCTATTATCAGGTACTTGCTTCTTATTACCATCCTCAATACTGACTTCTGCCCCTGATGGTGTCTCCTATTTGGCACTAAGGAACTTGATATTGGGAGAAATGGACCATCTTTCACTTGGGCTGTACGACCCATTCATGTGTCCAACTGTACTTTTTTTTTGTATTGTGTCACTCACTTTTCTTTCTATGTTGGTACTTATTTTTATTATTGCAGTCTGTCACTTTCCTTTCGTATGTTAGTGTGATTTTTGTTCTGTCACTTGTCCTATCGTTGGTGAGTTGATGTGTGTGTGTGTGTGTATGTTAGAATCCATTGTCTGTGTGTGTGTGTGTCTGGTAGAACCGATTGTGTGTTGGCTTGTCTCTGTATCCCTTCGCCTGCAGCCTTGTAACTTTGATGTGTGTGTGTGTATGTGTTTGTTTGTGTGTGTGGGAGTTTGTGCCTGCCTACCTACCTGCCTGTCTGTGTTCGTGCATGCTTGTGTGTACGTGAGATACTGAATCTGGGGGGTTTGGGTGTAACTGTGTATATGTGTGTGTGCTTGTGTATGTTGTGTATATGTGCTTGTGTGTGTTTGTGTGTATAGGGCTATGTCGTATTGTGTGTGTAGGAGAGAGAGAGAGAGAGAGAGAGAGAGAGAGAGAGCATCTGGTATGGGAAGGAGGGATAGATTGAGGACAGAGAGAGTAGGGAAGGACGGAGGGAGGGAGCAGCTGGTGAGAGAGAGAGAGAGAGAGAGAGAGAGAGAGAGAGAGAGAGAGAGAGAGAGAGAGAGAGAGAGAGACCCCTGGGGAAGGTAGTGGTGGTGTGTGAGCTCCTGAAGGCTAGTCGAAAATTAGTTCAGAAAATATAGACACGCACAGAGAGAGAGAGAGAGAGAGAGAGAGGATGTGCGTGCGTAGTCAAGAGAAAGGGGTAAGAGAGAGAGAGAGAGAGAGAGAGAGAGAGAGAGAGAGAGAGAGAGAGAGAAAGAGAGAGAGAGAGAGAAAGATTGTGTCGCGTAATTTTTAAGAGAAAGGGGTTCGTTACTGAGAGAGAGAGAGAGAGCAAGCAAGCGAGAGACACACAGAGAGAGAGAGAGAGAGAGAGAGAGAGACTTTACAAAATAGAAATAAAAAAAGGTTCAAGAAGCAACCGTGAATTCCTTAGTGGGGTGAGGTGAGGTGAGGGCACGACCTTCCTGACGAGGGGTGGGGGGGTGCTAGGGGGGGACAGAAGCACACCCACTGAGAACTGAAGGTGGATGATGTGTAGACTTCTTGTCGTCATTACTACCCTCATTAATAATCTCTTGGTGTGTGTGTGTGTGTGTGTGTGTGTAGCCTTCTGTTTCGTAATTGTATTTTTTATCTTTATTTTTCTTTAACTTTTTTTTTCTTCTACTTTTTTCTTTTCTTTTTTCTTTTTTTAAATCTTCTTTTTCTTTTTTCTTTTTTTTTATCTTTTTTTTTTTATTGTAATTGTTTTAATTTTTTTTTTTTTTTCTGTCTTTTATTTTCTTTTTGGTTATTTTTTTTATTTCCTTTTCTCCCATCATCTATCTATTCGTAACTGGCTACTTCACGTATAATATATATATTTGTTTTGTTATATTTAATTATCCTCATTATCATCATATTAATTTTTATTTCTCTTCCTATATGAGTACTTTTCATATGGTCATTTTTGTTTATCTTGTGTTTTATTGTTTTCCTTTCATCTTTTTTTATAATAATAATAATAAGGTAATAATAATAATAATAATAATGATAATAATAGTACCCTCTTGCAGTGCTTGCTTGACCCTCTACCCCCCACCCCCCACCCCCCACCCACCTACCACCTCAGTAATCTTCAGTAACAAGAGCTGGCTTCCCTTAGATGTTGTTTGTGTGTGTGTGTGTGTGTGTTTATATATATTTTTAGGGTCGTGATATCATTGTCTGCGTGTGTGTGTTTACTCTGATATTTGGCTGTTTGTGTGTGTGTGTGAGTGTGTGTGTGTGTGTGTGTGTGTGTGTGTGTTTGATTTTAAATGTGTCTTGTTATTTACGTCAGTGTTTGTACGTCTGTGTTTGTCAGCATGTCTTTCAAATAGTGTGTGTGTGTGTGTGTGTGTGTGTGTGTGTGTGTGTGTGTGTGTGTGTCCAGTGAGTGAGTGAGTGAGTAAGTGCTATAGTTGGTGGGTTGAGACTCATGCAAATTTGTCCCTGTTTCTCTGGCCTTTGTAATCCACCACCACCACCACCACAACAACAACAACTACAACAACAACCACAACAACACTTCTTCTCAACTCTTGTCTGACTTGTGGTGTTGTTGTGCCCTCACGTCCCAACCTTCACTACACACTGCCACTGAAAACCTTATGTATGTATGTATGTATGTAACACCATTCTCTATACTTTTACATATAACGGCGACGTGACTGTGTGTCTGTGGGTGTGTGTGGGTGTGTGTGTGTGCATTCGTGTAGGTATGTGTTTATTGGTGTGTGTGTGTGGGGATGTGTTTATTGATGCTTGTGTGTGTGTGTATTAGTGTAGGTATGTGTTTGGATGTGGTTATTGGTGTGTGTGCGCATTCGTGTAGGTATGTGTTTGGATGTGATTATAGATAGGTGTGTGTGTGTGTATGTGTGCTTTCTTTTTTTTGTGTGTAGACCCTGAATTATGACGCTGAAATTTACGTCAACGTCAGAACACTAGAGACAAGTAACTTGATATTATTGAGCTGAGAAGGTGGTAATTGTCAAGTTGTTTTTTGTTGCTGTAAGGTAAGGTTGTCATTAGGTACTGCATGGGTGTATCTGTCAAGGGGAGCAGAGGTGGCACAATTTTTTATCCTTTTGTGATTTAATGACTTACATGTGTGTCTTTAAAATAATCTTACTTTTGTTTTGGGATGGTTATATACTCATTCCTCCAAACAATGCCACGAAACAGATAACTTTTTATTAGTAACACCTGACTCAGCTCGTCTGTTCACTGGCATAGCTTTTTGTTTTGTTTAATTCATTGCACCGTAGCGTCAGTCAACAGGCAGTCAACAATACACAAGGGTAGGCAGAACTCATGAGAATCCTATGAATACAAACACACACACACACACACACACACACACACACACACACACACACACACACACACACACACACACACACACACACACACACACACACACACACACACACACACACACACACACACACACACACACACACACACACACACACACACACACACATCACGAAAACATAACAGAATGAAACACAAGCATACAGACAAACTGGCATAGCTAGCTAGCTCGGATAAATCAATACAGATCAATAGAAATAAATAGTTTATAGAGAGTGTGTTGGGCTTCCCTTCCCACGCCCCCGCCCCACTCTCCCCCCCCCCCGCCCCCACCCCGCCCCCACTCGCCCCTCCCCTGGTCTGTATCCTAATTATTTCCCAGTTACTAATGCCGTGTCAGCCTCACTTCCCTATACTGGTTCAAGGTCAGGGTTGGCAGCACTTGAGTCAGCACAGATTAGTCAGACCACACTCACTCCTCCTGTAGGGTTCGAACCGCGGGGGTGGAGGCAAGATGGATAGGTAGGACGTAGGGGGATTGTGGAGGAAGAAAGAGGGAGGAGGCGAGACGGATAGGTAGGTAGGACGTTAGGGGGATTGTGGAGGAAGAAAGAGGGAGGAGGCGAGCGAGAAAGGTAGAGAAGAGAGGGAGGGAGAGACTGTCGGTGATGTGGAAGAAGAAGGTTTAGATGGAGGCTGATGATTGGGACTGGAGAGGTAGAGAGGAAGATTGTGTGATAGGGAAAGGCATGAAAGTGAATAGAATATGGTTTGGAAGAATAGAGTGGTGATGAGGAAGAGGGATGAAAGATAGATGAATATGGTTGGGAAGATAGAGTTGAAGAGTATATGATGGGGATAGGGATGGAAGTGAATAGAATATGGAAATAAATAGGTGAAATGTGTTTAGTAAAAGGAAACTGGTGCATAGAGGAATGAAATGAAAAGAGAGGAGTGTGATTGAGAAGGTAGAGAATAAAATTGGTGATAGGAAAATAGGATTATAAATGAATAAAATGTATTTGGGAAGAGAGGAGGACATAGTGACGTAGGAGGGGGGAGGGGGAATGGAAAGGTACGAGTGTGGCTAGGAAGGGGCAATCACTATACTGGAGACTGAAGAGGAATGGGTGACTGTCAAGGGAGAGAGGGAGACAGAAGTGTGGTGTGGCTTGGAGATACAGTCGTCTTGTTGGTAAAAGAAATTAAACCCTTGAAGTGAACATTCTCTCTTCCCTGGAATATAAATAGTAATGAAGAATCAATTTCAGATGCAACAACACACAACTCCAGTAAATTATATATAGTTAATCTTACATAATCGAAACTAAATAAATAACTACTGAAGACACCAGACCATAAAAATATACTGTATAATGTAATATATAGTGTCAACATATGTAGGTGCTATACCATATGCTACTATTTAACAACACAAGTGTCACCAAGGCAGACAGAAAAAAAACAACAACAACAGTGGGCTATAGATTTGCATGAGAGAAAGCTGTGTGTGTGTGTGAGACTGAGTGTGTGTGTGTGTGTGTGTGACTGTGTGAGACTGTGTGTGTGTGTGTGTGTGTGTGTGTGTGTGTGTGTGTGACTGTGTGTGTGTGTGTGTGTGTGTGTGTGTGTGTGTGTGTGTGTATGTGTGTGACTGAGTGTGTGTGTGTGTGTGTGTGTGTGTGTGTGTGTGTGTGTGTGTGTGTGTGTGTGTGTGACCTCAACGTTCCCTCTTGTAGCATGAGTTGATAGGAGGTAAATATTATAGAAGCAGCAGCGGGCACCAACTTGACCCCACTGACCGCCTGTTGACCATCTTTGTGAGCACCACCACCGACCCAGGCGACCCAACAACCCAGCCACCAGCCACACTGTCTTGGCAGAGGAAGAGGGAGAAGCGGGATAGAGGAAGAAAGGGGGAAAGAGGAAGAAGTGGGACAGAGGAAGGAGGGGAAGAGGAAGAAGTGGGACAGAGGAAAAAGATGGGAAGAAGGAAGAAGAGGGACAGAGGAAAAAGAGGGAACGAGGAAGGAGGAGAAGAGGGAAAAGGGGGAAAGAGGAATGAGGGAAAGAGTGAGAAGAGGAAGAAGGGGTAAAGAGGGAAAGAGTGAGAAGGGGGTGGAGGTCGCTTGTGTGTCGTCTATGCCTTGACTTGGCTTGGTTGGGGTGGGGTTGAGTAGGGTAGTGTTCTTTTTGTTTTATTCTAGTCATGTTTGAGGTCTGTAATTGTTTTTTGATAGTGGTGAGGTTTTTTCTTTTATTTTCGTAGTGTTTGAGATTTATAATTCTTTTTTTATAGTGGTGTGGGATAGGGTAAGGTTATTGTGAGGGGGGTAGGGTAGGGAATCTCTTCTTTTTTTTCGTAATGTTTGAGGTTTATGGGGTTGCTTTCTGATAGTGGGGTGGGTAGGGTAAGGGGATATATATTTTTCTTTTTCTTATTGTTTGGGGTTTTATAATTGTTTTGTGATGGTGGGTGTGGTAGGGTAAAGGAATTTCTTTCGTATTGTTTTGTTCATATTAGTTTTGATCTTTGCTAAGGTTTGTAATTCTTAATATTGACTTTGATATTTGTTTTGATTTGTTCTGTAAGTTCTGGAGTTCATATTGCAGTTAAAGATGTTTGTTTTCTTTTTCTTATTAGATGTGGTTAAATTATTCTTATAGAAGTTATAACCGTAAAGGAGAAACCAGAAAAGTCTTGGTAAAAAACATTATATTGAAGACTGCCATAGGTATAAATTACGCAGCATCATGTTAGTTTGTTGTATCAAGAGGGAGTTTCCTGGACATCTCTTCCCTCCTTTTAGTACTGTCTACTTCTGTCATTCCTGATGCATAATTTAATCTCATATTTATGTATTTAATTCTGTATGTTTTAGCATCTTTCATCCTTGGGTGTCGTATCAGCATCCAACATTCACTCCCTTCGCTGATGTACCGAGTATGATGACACCACACGTGACATATGATGACTCTAGTCCTGGGTAAACAAACAAAAATCTTCGGATTGTGAACTGGTGAGAGGAGAATCCACAGTCCTTCTAAGGAGGGGTTATTTCCCAAGTGTGCTCGATTTTAGACCCATGTGTAAAGGGATGGCTTATAGGATATTTTTGTTCTCTTTATTTTTCATCGACGTGTCTTGATATAATATATAAAACCTAATCTGACCTGAACCTGTAGAACTTAGCCTCATGTGAATTGTGTAAACTTCCCAGAATAAAAATAATATGGTGTGAAACCGATGATATTAGGGAGATTGTGGTTCCAGGGTCGGAGTGTGTACTGTGTTGGTGGCGTCAGGGTGGCAAATGTTTGTTTATGCTGTGTACGTCTGGCAGTCCTACATCTCACGTTACAGATTATGATGTCGGAGCGCAGAAGGTGGAAGAAAAGGCAAAGGCACAATGTAACAGGATAAACGCCTCTACTCTATTCACTCTCAAACGGGATAAAGTCTAGTGGCGGCAAGCGTATATGTTCACCTCATACGTCTGGCATGGTGGCTATCCTCAGTAGGTTCCTCCTCCTCTTGCCCTCTCGAATCTCCAAGTTCCCGTTTTCAGTGCGAGCTCAACAGTGTTTGGAGGAGGTGTGTACAGCCGGGCTCTGCGGACGCCCTTACAGAGGCAGACTGAGCAATCCGTGAAGATGCAGTGATGTAGGAGATGGCATTTATCATGGCTTGATTCGTCTGCCGAAGCGAGGTTTATCTCAAACAGTGTCCCGGTGTGTGGCTAAAATTGTAAGACATCCAGTACGTTACCTCTTAGTGCTGAAAAGAGAAGAAACGATTTTTCACCCTCTTGCCGTTCATCAAGTTCCTGTAAATATGGATTAGCGTTGTGTTCACTGTGAGACCTTTTTAGTGTGTTCATCTTCGCCTTCAGTATCTCGCCAAGATGGATTTTATCATCCAAAAGGTAAGTTTGAGGAATTTAAATTTTACTTTAAAGTTCTTCCAAACTTTGAACTGAGGGCATTTTTGTAAAAACTTTAGTATAAAGTTTGTGTTTTGAGTTTACAATTTCTGTATCCAACGCAGTTTGTAATATTATCAAGTTTTGTTTAGGGTACCGGTATGGTGTTTTAGTGATAAGACAAACACTAGTAGCTTTAGCTTTAATATGTGGGAGAAATGGATCTGAGTACAACCAATTACACCTTGTTATCAAAGCTTATCTCTGACTATCGCTTTAATCTCGTCTTTTAATGACATGTGTATTAAAAGATTTCGATCCGAGGAAATTTATGGCTGACGTTCACTGCAGAATCTGAAACAAAATAAATGCAACAAAATATCATTCTTTCGTTCACCAAATAATGTTGTCTTGCAGCTTAGGCTATAGGAGGCTGTTCCTTGTTTACACTCGACACCAAAGCATCTGTCACCTCTTGCTTGAGAGTGAACTGTTGAGATCCATAATAGTGTCAGTTGTTATAAATAGTTACAACTTCTCATTCATGACAGTATGCATTAAAAAAAAATCGTTGTCAAACAGGAGAGGCGACAGGAACTGAAGACACAAGTTTAGGCTACAGTATTGACGTCAGGGTTCACGGTCATGTTTCTAGGTCTTGTGGGACAGAGTTTTAAGATCCTTGACACGACCCTAGATATGTGTGTAACGTTAATTATTAGTATCGAATGTGCAATGTTCAGAATACCTTGGGTGACCAATTATTCTTTCTTAAAAACCTCAGTACAGTTTAATAGGATCTGACATTTAACCACGTCCTTAGTTTTTTGGGGTTTGACAAGGAATGTGGCTGTCAGTCAGTGTGTTGTCAAGGTTGGCAGATATTATATTTTATGATAATTATAGCCTTCATGGTGGTTCTACTGTTAATGTATGCAAGGAAATAGGAGTAAGTTAGTTGCACCAAGCCTCAGTCAGTATGCAGGACACGTATATACTCCTTCAACTCGTCCACCTCGTCGTCGTCGTCGTTAGTCAAGCCGCCCCCACGGATCCATTCAGAGACCCTTGATGGATTAGATTGAGAGGAGTTCTGAATTGCCGTGCATTAGGGGAACGCGGCCTGGGGATCAGTATGGTTGCGTTCGAGAGTGGAAGAAGAAGAAAAAGATAAAAAAAAGAGATTCAGGCCCTAAAAACACGCGAGCCGCAAAAGGCGTATCAGAGAGGATCAGGGAAACCAGTTTGTGTGTTGGGTGAGGCAGAGAGAGAGAGAGAGGGAGGGAGAGGAGGAGCAAGTGGAGTATGGTTTTTGGTGGAGAGGTGGAATGATATTAGAGATGAAAAAAGAATGTGGTAGGATGCACAATGTTGGGAGAGAAATATGAAAACAAGAGGGAAGGAAAAAGGGAATGGAGGGAGGAAAGAAGAGAAGGATTCCATAATCTACTGTAGCCTAAGGTCGTGAGGATTGTCAAACAGAATTACTATTGTGGTTCTTTTAGTTGTTTGTCAGTACATTTGATATTGATAAAGGTGGACGAATGATTGGCTACCGTTCTGAATATCTATTGTCTAATATTGTATTTTCAACTTAGCACGAGTAGGGTAAAGTTAAATTGTAAGAAATAAATATACGGTAAATTAAGGTATGGTAGTTACTGCTATTATTTGACCCCGTCGATGAGATATGTTGAATTTGCTACCCAATGTTGTTTTAATTAAAACTGCATTGCCTGGGAGTTTTGGGTGGTAGGCAGTGGTGAAAATTGCTGTTGGGGTATTTGTAGCAGCGGCGGAATGAAATAATAACTGGGATTCTGAATATATGCCAAACTAAATTATTTTTTGTCTTGCTTTTCTGCACATTTTTTTTCTTTATATTTCTCGTCCCCCTTTTTCGTCTTTTTATACCTTCTGGTCTATAGCCTACCTCACTTTCTCTCCCTCTCTCTTCCTGTCCTTTGCTTTCATCGTATTTCCATTTCTGTTTCCTGCAGCTTTCCATTTATCGTCTCTCTCTCTCTCTCTCTCTCTCTCTCTCTCTCTCTCTCTCTCTCTCTCTCTCTCTCTCTCTCTCTCTCTCTCTCTCTCTCTCTAGTGTTACAGTTCCCAGCTTGAAACGTTTGTACAACTAGTTTGTCTGTCTGTTTGTTTGTTGTGTTTTTTCTGTAGGCTAGTGGAGTACGGTAGACAAAGTTGGGTACATTGTGTGTGTGTGTGAACTTAAATGGTGTGATTCTGTGTGAATTTACATATGGTGTGCATGTGTTGTAAACATATATATTGTA
This sequence comes from Petrolisthes manimaculis, assembly GCA_034508575.1. Lineage (NCBI taxonomy): Eukaryota > Metazoa > Arthropoda > Malacostraca > Decapoda > Porcellanidae > Petrolisthes > Petrolisthes manimaculis. Next base: position 25,154 of record JAWZYT010005475.1, read on the forward strand.
TGTGTAGTAATCTTATAAATTATGTGTATGTGTGTGTAATAAACTTTGAAATGATGTGTGTGTTTGTAGCAAAGTTAGAAATGATGTGTGTGTGTGTAGTAAACTTAGAAAATATGTGTGTGTGAGAGAAAGAGAGAGACACTCGTGATACCATACTGTAGATCTAGTTGTGGTGATGTGAATATGACGGCAGTGGGGAGAAAACCAAGTGTGACGGGCGGAAAGAGCCAGTTTGTTTGTTGTTCTGATGGTATAGGCTACAGGGGTGGGTAGAGCTGTTTGTGTGTTGTGTGTATGTTTGGTAGTATAGTGCAAGCTAGTGTATATAAATTGATATTGAGTTTTAATTATTATTATTGGTGGTGATTGGGAAAATGTAATGCCTTGTTTCTACCCCTTTCTGATTGGTTTTCTAAGTCCTCAGACTATCAGTTAAAGATTTGGAATCGAGTTTGTGACTTTCCAGTTGCTTTTCCTTTGTATCTGTACCTTACCTGCTTGGTGATGGATGAAGTTAGGTCACTAGTTTGTAATTCATATAGGGTTCTAATACTTTTTGCAACAGTCTAATCTTTTAGGTGTAAGCTGCCTACGGTAACAGGGAATGTGGCCAGTAGGCTGAAAATAGTATCACACTGAGCATAGCCTAGATAGTCTAGGCTACCCCAGTCCTTTTTCTCACTTGTATGGTTCAATCCCACACCAACTCCATTAGGATCTCCTTCCATAATGGATGGTGTATGTATGGAAACAAAGGATGAAGGAAAGAGTTTTTGTGTATTAAAAATGATAAATGAATACAGTAGCTTACCTGGTACCGGTAACTAAATATATACTGTATATACAAGGCATGGTTTCGGTTTGTACGTGTATTATTTAACTCCAAATATTAGATATACTGTACAAAAATTCATGTTTATCATTTTGTCAAGATCCATTATCTTGATTAATGGTTTGTCTTTCTGATGTTTGGTCTACTGGTAACAATACTGTACTGTTGTAAAGTTTAATGGATTTTGCCTTAGGTATATATTCCTTAGTTAGGTAATGGACTAGGAGGTTAGATCCTTGCAAAAGAGAAGAAGTTAGCGTTTAAAATAGACGTTCCAATGACCAAGGAGCTGTCTTAGAAGGGGGTAAAGGAAGGTCCACTAATTAATTATGGAAGAATTTAGTAAGCTGTTTTAGGAACGTGGGGGGAATGTAAAGAAGTACTAGAACTGACGTGAAGTTTAGGAAGTTGGAAAGTTTGAGAAAAGGAAAAGGTGACAAAGGTAGGAGGAAGTTTTTTTAATTAAAAATCTATAAATGGTGTACCGTACCGTATTGAAAATGGAGAGTGATGAAAGATGCAAAATATGAAATGCTTTAACTGAAAAATGGGAAAATATAGCCTATAATCACAGCTTCATACCAAAATATACAGATCAAACAACACTGAGTTTTTTTGTTTTGTTTTTAAAGGTTTTAATTGCTATTGCTGTGTCAGTACAGTATTATTAGGTCCCATTAATATAAAATAGTGAAGTGGTAATGAACACAGAAGCAAGAATGTGGCAAAAAAAAAAGATATGTTATGGTAAGGTATACGAGGAATAAAAAACACATGAGAGAGAGAGAGAGAGTGAGGGAGGCAGGATGTGTTTGCAAGTGAGGGGAGGGAAGGGTTGGTTGTGGATGTGATGGGGCAGTGAGGGTTTTGTGATGTATGGCTGGTCTGGGCACAGGAGACGAGGGGAGAGGGGTGATGGTGGAGTGGGTAAGGGATGATAGGGATGGTTGAGTGGAAGGGTGAAGGATGGTAAAAGGAAGTTAGCGTTGGGAGGAATGGTTAGGTTAGAGGGGAGGAGCTGATGGAGGAAGAAAGAAAAGAGTAAAGAGTGATAACATATGTAAAAAAGGGATGTAGGATAATTAGGGATGAGGGGAAGGATAATGGAGGAAGAAAGGAAAGAGTGATAAAATATGTATAAAAGGGATGTAGGATAATTAGGGATGAGGGGGAGGATAATGGAGGAAGAAAGGAAAGAGTAAAGAGTGATAAAATATGTAAAAAAGGGATGAGGGGAGGGATGATAGAGGAAGAAAGGAAAGAGTAAAGGGTGATAAAAAAATGTAAAAGAGGGATGTAATTAGGGACGAGGGGAGTTGGTGTATGAGAAAGGGAATAATAGGGGTTTGGAAGGGAAAGCAAGGGTGAGGAGGGAGTAGGGAAATGAGGAGGATTCAGAGGGGTAGCCTTGTATAGTATGTTTTGTTGAAGTGTGGGGGAATAAGGGTGAGGGTATGGGTAGTGTATAGAGTGTGAGAGAAGGGGGGGGGGGAGGGGGTTATGTAGGATGCCAGCATGCCCTTAACAGCATAAACACAGAGCATCCATTCACACCCCCTCCCCCCTTCTTCTTCTCTCTCTCTCTGTCTGTCTCTCCTGTTTCTTTCTCTCCAATCCCTCCTTCCCTCTCTTATGCTGTACACTCTCTTATATTCCCACTTCCCTTTCTCTCAGACTCCCTTATTAGCCTAACTCCTATATCCTACATTTCCTCTTCACTTTCTCTCGTGTGTGTCTTTACTTTTCTCTTTTGTATTCTGGTGTTTTTTCCTTTTACTAATTGTCTTTACCTTTGTGTGTGTGTGTTTGTTTGGTTTTCTATTTTTAAGCATTTGAGAAATATAATTTTAATGTTCCTGTTTTGTCAACTTCACTGTACGGTACTGCTTACTCAACACTGCATCTCTCTCTCTCTCTCTCTCCTACATACACTACCACCCTGTATGGTAGCTTAAGATGCTCTCAGTAACACCAACAACAGCACACTCACAAACACGCGCCTCAACACACACACACACACACACACACACAACACTCTGGTATCCTCATAGCATAGCCTACTCCTCTCACAGTATCAACACCCCTACACACACACACACACACACACAGTCACACACACACACATGCACAACACTGCTCCTCGTTACATATTTTCACCCAATATATACACACACGTATGTACCCCACACTCCCTAGTAGATAATAGACTGCACCCACACCCACTTTTACGCCCACAACCGGACCAATTTCACCCGCCAGACCACACCGGATCAAACACACCCAATATAGCTTGCATGGTGATAATGTTTTAATTCCTGGTTTGTTTTATGTTGATGCAGGAAATGGGGAGAGAGGAGTAGGCTAGGATGGAGATAAGGATAAAAGGCAGGAGGCTTAAAAGAGAAGATGATAAATGAGTAATAGGAGGAAAGTGAAGTGATATATGAGGAGATGACAGGGGATGAAAGGGAAAGATAAATAAGTAATAAGGGGAAAGAGAACTAAGAAGAAAGGAGGAGGAAAAGTGAAATAGGGGCTACAATAACTAGAAAGACGAGGGTAAAGCAAATAGGAGGAGAAAGAAGAAAGTGAGAAGAGGAATGAAAGGAAAAAAGGAAAGTGAATATAGATATGTAAGGAAAACAAGGAATAAGAAAAGCTTAGAGAACTTGGTTAAAAAAGAGAGGTGTGTAAGTAGGAGCGAACAAGGAAGAGAAGGAGAAGGAGTAAAATACCGTGGAGAGCTGAATATAGCCTAGTTACACGGGAGTCCGGTGTTCGTAATTGTTACCGGTTAAGAACGAGTGTTTCGGATGGCCCTCGGCGTTTGGTTTTAATGATACGACTCAGTTCGGGTGATTACCTTAACCCGACGCCACTACACACGTCGGCAACAGTCCACTTTTCAGGTTCTGGACGGCCGTAATGTATATAGTGTAGTGCAAGGCCGCCAGGTGTAGCCTAGTGTGCGATATGAGTACTTCTTTTTTAAGGGTGGGGGTAATCTATTTTGGGTCGAATTGCTGGGCTGTTTGTTCTTTACTGTGTTCCAGATTATGCTACGCTACGCTACTTACTGCCTCGGTGTACGATACGAGGACCAGGTTTGTTGCGTAGATGGTGAAAAAAAAAATCAGTAGCCCAGAATTTTATAGACAAATGAGTAGGCTACCCAGTTTAAACACTCCGTAATAATCAACTTGGACTTTGCAAATGGCAGCATAAATATGACACCACGAGTTTGTATTAAAGGTTGATCACAGTAATGCATTTGCAGTGGAATAATTACGGTATATTAAAAAAAATGCTTCCTTACTTTATACAAGAGGGTTGGGGTATAGGTTAGGCTATACTCAGAAGTGCAAATAGCAAAAAAAGGTTTAAACTGGACACGAGAGGACTGGTTATCAAGTCTCCTTGTCCCTTTAACCGGTGTTGCCTCAAGTGTTTAGCTACCGGGGAAATCCGGGTACGGGAAGTTTTTAACATTGTTGGGGAAAGAATCCTGGTCGGTATTTTCTCCAACATAGTTCTGGCATTTAAGGTGCATGCCGTCACACTGGACTTGGACTTGTTCCTTGTAGCCTTTTACTGGAGAGGGATAATAGTAATGGTCATCTAAAATTGGTGCTACTTGACAGAACCTCCTGCCCTTGAACAGATAAATTGAAAGAGACTATGTGAAAAATATTCTGGACAGTTTTGGGTAGTGTTGTTGAACGTGGTAGTAGGATGGTAGTTGTGAGTAGTATGGATGATACATGTTTTTTTTTTTTCTTGTTAGTAAACCCTCACTTTCTTATAGCAAATGAACCTGGTTGATGCTTTGATATCCCCCATGTTGCTCTCTCGTTCTCTGCAATTCATCAACTCAGCCTGGATTTTGGATTCGAGAGAAGGAAAGTTGGGAAGGATGAACATGAACCCTCCGAATCTGTGGGTGACTGTGTATAGACTAGACTACGTGGTGTTTGTGTGAAGATTGAAATGTATGGTTGAGGGACCACTATAAAACCAGCCCCTCGTGTTGACATTAGGGTGGGGGGTTGGGGGGGGGGAGTTGTGCCGCTAGATAAAGACTCAGTGTGAAGCAACCTTTATTTGCCTTTATCTTCTGGCAGCGTGAAGGAGATTAAATAGTGATATATAAAGGGTTACTCTTTGAACCAAGTGGCCATATGATTTAAATATTTTTCTCGGGAATATATTCGACTGTGAACTTTGCTTTCCTCCCTCCCAGTCCCTCCATCATTCATTCTTTGCCCCTTCTTCCTTCACATCCCTCTTCTTAGGAACAAGGAGCGTGGATACATTCTTGTACCCGACTGTTAGTGTAGGCTGAGTGTAACCGGGTGTGTGAAGAGTTGACTACTTTTGAAGGGGTGAACTGTGGGTAAGTTTATATAACCAGCTGTGTTTAGGTTGTGAGTTATGGGTTAGGATAGGCTATGTGTAAACTGTGTGGTGGTAGGCCCATGTAGGGTATAACTAAACGTGTGTAGGTTGTGATTGGAACCGGCTGTGAGGGAGGATGAGCTGTGCTTGGCCTAAAACCCGTGTGTAGCCTAAATTGCCTTATATGTGTTGTGAAGGATAGCGGGTACAACAAGCATGATTAGGCTCGTCTGGTGCAGTGTGTGTGTGTGTGTGTGTGTGTGTGTGTGTGTGTGTGTGTGTGTGTGGGCAGGGGTAGGTATGTACTTGAGGGTGGGTATTGATGGTGTTGTTGCGTGGCGTGGCACTGCAGCCGTCAAGTCATACCTCATACCCACACCTCCAGGCTCATGATGTGTGGCCTGGACGGGTAAGTTGTTGTTGTTGTGGTGGTGGTGGTGGACAAATCTTGCACCTCTCCTCCTCCTCTTCCCCTCTCCTCAACGCCACTTCTCTTCCACCATCCCTCTCCTCTTCCCCTCTCCTCAACGCCACTTCTCTTCCACCATCCCTCTCCTCTTCCACCTTCCCTCTCCTCTACCACCTTCCCTCTCCTCTACCCCACTTCTCTTCCACCATCCCTCTCCTCTACCCCACATCTCCTCTTCCACTATCCTCCACGTCACCTCTTCTCTTTCAGCATCCCTCTCCTCCACCTCCCCTGTCATGACCTGTCTTACTGCTTAGTCTTACCCCAAACCCCCTCCTACCCCATTCTACCCAGCCTCTGTTTAACCCTCCATCAATGCTTAACCCTGTCTCACCTTGCATACCCCACCACCTCCCTTCCTTGCTTGCTGTAATCTTCCTCCTCTGTACCCTGCCATGTCCTGCCTCACTGCTTACCTTACCTTTGCCTCACCTCCATCTCCCTGTCTACCCCTGCTTTACATTGTCACCCCGTGTTTTATCCTGCTGCCCCATCTTACTGTCTACCCCTTCCCCACCTTGCTATCCAGTCTGTCTTGCTATTTCTTTTTCTCATCTACTCTACCATTCTTACATTTCCTTAGCCATTCTTTCTGTGCCTTGTTCCTCCTTACTTACTTAATCTTCCTTATCTTTCCTGTGTCTTGCTTTAACCTGCCTTATCTTTTCTGTGTCTTACTTTAACCTGCCTTATCTTTTCTGTGTCTTTCTTTAACCTGCCTTATCTTTTCTGTGTCTTACTTTAACCTGCCTTATCTTTTCTGTGTCTTAATTTAACTTTGCTTTATCTTTTCTGTGTCTTCCTTTAACTTTGCCTTACTCCACCTCTGTCTGTCTGTCTGTCTGATCTCGTCCTGCTTGTCTCTGCTGCTCCACACTGCTTTACCTTGCCACGCCCTGCTTCTCAGTCCCTACCAGCCCCGCCCTGCCTGCCTGCCTCTTGTCATGTGCTTGCTTGCTTGCTTGCCTTGCCCACGGTACTTAACTCTTTGCCTGAGCTGCACCCCTCCTTACTTCCCTCGTGTATAAATTGTTACTTAAAGGGGGACATTTTGTGTGGGTAAATCTGTAGCAACTGCTGAATCCTCCAAACTATTCTAAGCAACAGAACACCATTATTTTTTTGTTAATCTGGTCCTGTTTCCTGGCATACTTTGGAGGAATCAAGGCACTCCAATGTAACAAACAAAAGTGAATTACTGTACCCCCTTAATCATACATACCCCTGTAATACTGTATCGTCTTCATCCTTTATCCCTGTTTTTTTTTCCTCAGCCTAACTCCTTACACTCCTTGGTTACATCCACTCCTCTCTCATTCTACCTTCCCCCATACCCACACCTCATTCATTTTGTCCATACTCACACCCCTTCATATCCGTCTTTAATTAAGGGGATAGTATACTTTTGATAGATTGGAGCACCTTGAGTCCTCCAAAGTATGCCAGTAAACAGACACACATGAAGAAAAATAATGGTATCCTGTTGCCTGGAATAGTTTGGTGGAATAATTTGCTCCAGAGTTACGACCCAAAACTATGTGCTATATTATACCCCCTTAACCCATAGCCCATTATTTCTCAGTCTACCTTCATTCTCCCTTGTCCACTAACTTTCTTCTCATTCTGCCTTACACCCTACCCTACTGTCCCA
>JAWZYT010005476.1:0-22500 GCA_034508575.1 Petrolisthes manimaculis
ATAATAATGGAACACGACTTTGCTATTAGGTGGCTGCACTTATCTTATCCTCTCCTCTCCTCTCCTCTTCCACCTCTTTCATTTTGTTTATCTTTGTTTATCATACTAGCAGATTAGTTTGTCTCTCAGGTTCTGTTGTTGTTGTTGTTGTTTAAGTATTCTCTGTAATCACCTCTTTCTTATCCATCCTTCCTTTCTCCTCTAATTGCATTCGATTCCTTTCCTAAATTATTTGCTTGTTTTGTCCCATTACTCTTTTTCTCCCTTCCTGTTGTTTATTTTATTATTTTTCCTCCCCTGCATCTCTCCTAAGTTATATCATTTTCTTTCCTCTTCTGTTTTATCTCATTTTATTTCTTTCACTTTCCTCCCCTCCATTATTCCTTTCTAGTTGTTCCCTTTCCTATGTCTCCTTTCTCTCGTCCATAACTATTATCTCCTATTTCTTTCTATTTCCTCTTTCCCTTATCTCTCTATGTCATTTCGCCCTCCTCTCCCTATTCTCTTTCCTTCCTTTCCTATCAGTCTCTTTTAATTTCCCTGTCCCCCCTCCATCTTTATCATCCTTCCTCTGCTTCTCATTCTATATTATATTTATACCTGAATATACTTGTGTTCTCCCTGCTCCCCTCTTCATTCTCTCACTCATTATTTTTTTTTCCTTCCCCTCAAATCGCATTAGCTTTGTCACATGTACCTTCTCATTTTCCTTTCGCTTCCCTCATTCTCACATCTCTCAATCTCACTGTCCCCTTCCACTCTCTCGTTTTCCCCTCTCCCTTCCACTCTTCCGTTTTCCCCTCTCCCTTCCACTCTCTCGTTTTCCCCTCTCCCTTCCACTCTCTCGTTTCCCCCTCTCCCTTCCACTCTCTCGTTTCCCCCTCTCCCTTTCACTCTTCCGTTTTCCCCTCTCCCTTCCTTTCTCACTATATTTGCTACACACTCCTCTCATATATTTCTCTCGTTTACTTACAATTTCTTTCCTTCTCCTATCTCATATTCTCTCTATCTCTTTCTCTCTCTCTCTCTCTCTCTCTCTCTCTCTCTCTCTCTCTCTCTCTCTCTCTCTCTCTCTCTCTCTCTCTCATCCATTCTCTCTCTCTTTCTCTCTCTCTCATATAATATTTACACTTATATATCCCGTTATACTCTCTCTCTCTCTCTCTCTCTCTCTCTCTCTCTCTCTCTCTCTCTCTCTCTCTCTCTCTCTCTCTCTCTCTCTCTCTCTCTCTCTCTCTCCCATTCATGCACTCTCCCTCTATATGACCACACTGTCTCCTTACTCGTCCTCTATGACCCTCTTCCTCTCACTGGCTACCTCTCCCTTCCCTTGCTTCCTCCCTCCTCACTCACTCACCTTCAAGAGCAAGTAGTGACGGAAGTGGTGTGAGATCAGAGGGAGTAAATCTTCTAACGACGTGATGGAGGAGGAGGAGGAGGAGGAGGAGAAGGAGGAGGAGAAGGAGGAGGAGGAGGAGGAGAAGGAGGAGGAGGAGGAGGAGGAGGAGGAGGATGCCTGGATGGGTAACACTGAAGGAGAAGACTGGCTAGGGTTGGAAATATTGGGTATAGAGGGAAAGGAAGGGTCGAGGCAGGAAGGAGTGAATAAAGGAGATTCTAGGGTTGGAAATATTGGGTAGAGGAATAGGAGGGGTCGAGGCAGGAAGGAGTGGGTAAATGGTAACTAACACTGAAGGAAGATAGGGTTGGTAATAGTGGGTAGAGGAAGAAAGAGGGATCGAGATAAGAAGGAGTGGGTAAAGGGATAACACTGAAGGAGGCTGTAGGGTTGTAAATATTTGGTAGAGGAGGAAAAGGAGGGTCGAGGACGGAAGGAGTGTATGCATGGGTAAAGGAGAGATAAATAGATGGTTTAGGATGAGGAGACTTAAATAAAGGAAAAGAGGACTAACTAGAGAAGAGTTTTGGGATAGTAATATATAGGAGGATTGAGATAAACGGGTCTTGGGTTAATTCTTGGGATGTGTGTGTTTTATTTTTTTTTATTTTTTTTTTTGGGGGGGGAAGATTTGGGTAAAAAAGGAAGAGGGTTGGGAGGAAAAGATTTGGGTGAAAGGGAAGAGGGTTGGTGAGGAAAATATTTGGGTAAAAGGGAGGAGGGTTGGGATGAGAAGAATTGGGTAAAAGAGAGGGAAAGGGAAGTTGGGGTAAGGGTAGGTGGGTAAGTTGAGACAATGTGAGTTCGTGGGAATGGAGTCCAAAAGAAACGAAGAAGGGAAGGAAGGAACGAGGGAGGCAGAGGTAAAGGGAGGGGTGGGGGTACGAAATGTGAATGAAATGGAGGGGAGTAAGTAAAGGGAATATTATACAGTGAATGGAAGTGACAAGACTACATAAAGGCGTGTGTGTGTGTGTGTGTGTGTGTGTGTGTAAAATGGCGCAAAAGAGACTGTGTCAGCAAAAGTGAGGGTGAAATAGGATTGATGTGTGCATGATGTGCTTGTGTGTGTGTGTGTGTGTGTGTGTGTGTGTGTGTGTGTGTGTGTGTGTGTGTGTGTGTGACCTAGAGAAGAGAATATACAGGTAATCCTATTAAAGGCTTACTCCACCGGGTGCTGACCACTCATGTACACCCAATGTTCAAATAGTCCACCCTGCTCCATTATATACCATTCAAATACCGTATGTACAGTACAGTTGGACACATGAATGAGTGGTACAGCCCAGGTGAAAGATACTTGTCCCATTTGAGCAGCCAGTGTCTATTATCAGGTAGTTGCTTTTTATTATCATCCTCAATACTGACTTCGGCCTCTGATGTCCCCTATTTGGCACTAAGGAACTTGATATTGGGAGAACTGGACCATCTTTCATTTGGGCTGTACCACCCATTCATGCGTCCAGCTGTACCACATATTTAGTCATATACACGTGTTGTATAATGTGACACTTGTGGTACTCTACTGCTTCACATAATGTCTCGTGATATACTATAATGGTCCATATAATCTACTAAACTGCTCTAATTTACTGATTTATCTGTTCCACATGCTCCACCTTCTTGCTGTAAATGTAAATGTTAACTCTTTTAAAAATCGTCTAAAATCACATATTTATGACAAGCAGTTCAATCTGTAAATTTTAAGTGTTTCAAATGTTTTGATATTTTGTCAACTTAGGGTGCTTTTGATGTTGGAAACTTTTGTTCATTTTGGATTTTTTTGAATATCTTGAAATGTTTTTAACGTATTGAGGATCATTTTTTATATTTTATTCATTTTAGAAGTTTTAAATATCTTGGATTTTTAACATATTGATGATATATATATATATATATATTTTTTGTTTTTGTAGAGTTTTGTTTATTTTAGAAGTTTTAAATATATTCGAATGTTCTTAACATATTGATGATACTTTTTTATATTTCTATTCATTTTATTTCTATTGTTATTCATTTTAGAAGTTTTAAATATCTTGGAGTGCTTTTAACGTAATGACAATATTTTTTCTGATATTTTTATTCTTTTAGAAGTTTTATATATCTTGGAATTTTTAACGTATTGATGATATTTTTTGAGGATTTTATACATTTTAGAAGTCTTAAATGATACAGATGTTTTAGATGTATTAAGCATTTTAGAAGTTTGAAGGTTTTTTAACGATCTGTTACATTGATGTTAAAAAACAAACAAACAAATCTTATATTTACGACTAACAGTCAAATCTGTGTAATGCATAATGTAAATAATGGAGAATAACCATTGTAAAATGGAAAATAAATTCCGATTCTGATTCTGATTCTGCTCCAAACCACACACTACACTACCACATGCTCCACCACACAATACATTCACTGCACTCCTTCACATGTCTCACACACTACCACCTGCACCACCTCACTGCCTCACCATACCAGATAGTGTGTACCAATATATCCACAACAGTTGTCCACTCTCCCTCCCCTAACAGTGTGTTGTGCAATGATATTTTCTACGTAACTGTACATCTCATCCACACCGCCACCAGTCATGCATACACAACCATACGGCATACATGTAACATACTAAATTGTTATGTATATCGACACTTTTTGTATGAAATAGTTTAACTTTTTTGTGTCACGTATTCCAGCTAAATACTCACGCATTTCACAATATATGTTGGTCAGCATTGCAATACACCACAGAACACATTGCGAAAAAATTGCAGTTAGTTGCATCGAATTAGATTAAATATTACATTGCGAGTACCATTTCATCACAGGAGTTATGTAACAAAGTGCAATGCAACACACACAGACACACACACACACACACACACACACACACACAAACACACACACACATGCACACACTCAGAAAGTTTAGCACCCAACTCACAGGTCACCACAATATATAGTATAGAATAGTCAATAGGTAAAACACTTCACAGTCCAGTTCACAGCTCAGAGGTATAACATGACACGCCCCCACCCTTTATCGGGAGGATGCAGTGCTGGTAAATCCTGAACAAATTATTCCAAGCAACAAGCCACCATTATTTTTGTTCCTGTGGTCTTGTTTTCTGACATACTTTGGAGGAATCATGGCTCTCCAATGTACCAAAGTATACTCTACCCTTAACAGGAGGACACAATGTTGGTAAATCCTGAGCAAATTATTCCTCTAAAGTCTAAACTATTCCAAGCCACATTTTCACCACATCACTGCCTTCCATTACACATCATCACAAGTCCCTTCCATTAAATTCATCACATCTCACTACCCCACAACAAAGCACCATAAAACACATCACAAATCACCACTCGGCACATTCCACCACAACACATCACATCACAAATCACCACGCAGCACATTCCATCACATCACATCACAGCCCATCAGGTTTACCCCCATTTAATCCATACAGACACAGATGCATAAATTTTACGCAGCTGTACCATGCAAACACAGAGGCAAAATATTACAATAGTTTTCACAGCGCCAGTGTACGCACAAACACATTCGCACAAACACATTCGCAGGGAACCAAACACGCACACAAACCAAATACAGTAGATGTAAACAAACTCTCTCTCTCACTCTCTCTCTCTCTCTCTCTCTCTCTCTCTCTCTCTCTCTCTCTCTCTCTCTCTGTGTTAATAATATAAACACCCTAGCTATATCCTGCAATTGCATCAGAACACAATTGCACGATAGGGAGCATTGCAACAAAGTACAAGTTCACGTACGAAAACAGGCGCAACAACACACTTCCGTCCACCAAATAAAACGCATAATAAACACGCAATAAAATCCAACACAATACAATAGGCAACAACACGATGAAAGGCAACAACACCATTCAACTCAATACTGCATTTCATGGCAAAGAACAACACCACAACAAAAACAAAAACAACAATAGTGACCCAATAACGAGGGACATAGAACCGTAATCCACAACAAGAGGGGGTCTGTCATTCACACCAACAACACAACACAACACACCAACAACACAACACAATACAACACAACACAACACACCAACAACACAACACAACAACACACCAATAACACAACACACCAACAACACACCAACAACACACCAACAACACAACACAACACACTAACAACACAACACAACACACCAACAACACAACACAACACACTAACAACACAACACAACACACCAACAACACAACACAACACACTAACAACACAACACAACACACCAACAACACAACACAACAACAACACAACTGAACCTATAGCAGTGCTCCCTTTGTGTCAGTTGAGGCTTGGCGACCTTCATTTATCCTGGTGTGGAGAGAAGGCTGAGTATGGTATGCAAAATATACGATACTATATTTACGATACTATATGAGGGTGACTTATCGATACTTATAAAAATATGTCATGCAACAAACTCCCTCAGTATATACAGTATACTAAGCTGTTTGGTAGTTTTGTTTTAGAGCAAAATATTAGCCTATTTCGTCGGTATAGCACCAGAAAGTTTTAGAACATGATTATTTTTTCTATTACGACTAGTCTAAACTCATTTGTAACTAATTCACTCTGAGAGGATAGATGACCTAGGCACATATGAGCAGAGATATTCAGTAATATTTTAAGAATCACCCTCCTTCCTTTCTTCCTTCCTTCCTTCCTTCTTTCATCTATACATTCAATCCTCCTAGGCACACCACACTTCCTATAGCCTTCATCCTTCCTCTTCTCCTCCTTCAGCCTTCCTCCTCTTTCCTCGTTTACCCGTTATCCCTCCCTCCCCTGCATCCCTAATCTGCTCCCTCCTCCATCACCACACTTCACATCATCTTTCTTCTCAATCTTCTTCCATTTCTCATCCTTCTTCCATTTCTCTTCCTTTCGCTCAATACTATTCTCCATTCCTCTTTTACCTTTCACTTTTCTTCTTCCTCCCATCACTCCCTATTTCTTTCAATCATTCTTAATATTTCCTCCCTCGCTGTTCCCTTCCATTCACTGTTATTCATTATATAATATTAATTTTTTTTTTACAAATATATCATTATTATCCATTTCCTCTCAATCGTTTGTCAATCACCACATCCCAACATCTACATCTTTCTTTTCTATTCTTACCTCCATCTCTCCTCCTTCGGCTAGCCCTTACCTCCTTCCATCCCTCCAATCTCAAGCCATCACACACACACACACACACACACACACACACACACACACACACACACACACACACACACACACACACACACACACACACACACACACACACACACACACACACACACACACAGACACACACACACACACACACACACACGCACGCACACACATACACACACACACACACCATTATTAATGTTTTCTCCAGGGCAACTAACTAACTAACTAACTAACTTCCCTTCCTCTCTTTCCCTTCCTGCGTCTTCTCACTTCCACCCACTCCAGGCCTACAGTTGTTGTTCTCCAGGCCTACACTCATTAACTCTCACAGTGGTCTTCATACTCAACAGTCCCTCTCCACGACCCTACTCTCACTTCTCTCCCCCCTCTCTTTCTCTTTCTCTATCTCTCTCTCTCTTTATTCTTTATCTATCTAGGGTCTCGTACAATATAAACTCTATCTATCAGCATCATAATTATCATCGTGTTTCCTGTTAATTAAAATACATTCTGTTAACCCTTTCATCTTCCCACCCTGAGTCTGATCAATGCTTCTTTCAACATTACGGTACTCTATAATTTTCTCTTTACCCCATCAAGGCTCTTTCCACCGTCCATTTCATTCCCTCTCTTTGTTCAACTCACACCGAAATCCCTCTCAACAGCCATCTTCAACAGCCCACTCGCATCTTCCCTCTCAGTTTCCTCCCCACAACCTCACTCATGTATTTCCCTTTTTTTATCCTCCCTCAATCCATCATGTTTCCCTGATCCCCTCTCAACAACCCACTCATGCAATTTCCTCTCACTCACCCTCTCATACCTCCACACACACACACACACTGTACACACACACAGACACAAACAATTCCCTCTCGACAGCCTTCATCACCAATTTACTCACTTGATTCCCTCTCAATATATGTTCTGACTCACTTACCTTAATTCCCTCTCTTCATCAGCCCACTCATCCGTTCCCACTCTCTTGGCTAGCTAGAGGCGGCAACAGGCTATTAGATGCCAATTAACTTACCTCTAAAGAGAATAAAGAGAAAGAGATATAGTTCAGTCACCATTACTATTATTATAAGCAGTAATTGAAGCATCTCAAAGAAAGAAATATTCCTCCTCCTCCTCCACTACACTGATCCCATTTCCTCTCTTCTGTCATTATAATTATCCTCGTCTTATCTTTCTTCTTATTTTTAGACTGACTTTAAGGATCCTGTGATCGTGTATGAGAACTGGAGATATCTGATTCCTCCTGACTATGCCACGAAACACGCTCCTTCCCTATGGGTGGTGTTTCGTGGCAATATTTGAAGGACTCTCTAACTTCCAATTTTCTGACTCCATCACAGGGTCCCTTAAGCTAAAAATGTTCACCTTTAATAATGCTCCTGTTATTCTCATCTGTCGTTATAGCTACAATTAACTTCTGGAATGATGTTTTTGCTCTGTATTCCCCCTCATTTAATCGTCTTTCCTCCAATTCCTTTGTATACTGTACAGATATTGTAGTAAACAAAATTGGAGGTAAGAGAGTCCTCCAAATATTGCCACAAAACACGACCTATATGGAAGGAGCTTGTTTCGTGGCATAGTCAGAGGGAATCAGGAGCCTCCAGTTCTCATACACGATCACAGGGTCCTTAAGTGAGAGCCAAGAGAAAGCAGTATTACTTTCCTCTAGTGATAATTTACCTGCTTATATTTAGATTACCTCTTTGAAAATTTCCTTCCTTGTGAAAAAGTAAATAATTAGGCCTACAAGGAAATGATGCAATGAACAGATCTGAAATAATGTCAAACGTAAATCTAATTATGCCTAACTTTTTTACTTTCATGTTTCGACAGTTGACGAAGGTTTAATGCTCTATCGATAGAACTCACATTCATTCATCAATCATATAGGCAAGTAACGACTATATAGTGACAGAACTTGACAACACTAAACTTATCACACAACTTTAAATTAACATTAACCCTTTCATTACCTTCCTTGAAAGAAATCCTTAACACGAACAGGCTTGGTTGATGCACTTGTGTAGTCTGTCGTAGTCTGAAGTTCTGAACATTAATGAAAATCTCAACTGAATGAAATAAACTAAAGCTTCATACAGTTCGATCGTCTCCGAGACAATAGAACCGTTCATGTGTCCGAATCCTGAGTGACGAACCCGAGAGTGAAGCTCCGGTGGAAGATAAACAGGGGAAGAATACAAAGAGTGAAAGAAAAAAAAAACAGAACAAAAATAAATAAAAATGTAGCAAGATGAGGAGAAGCTCAGCAGAGAATGCACACACACCCAAGAAAAAATATATAGCACCATTATGCAAAAATATTCTAGTCCCTCTTCTAATTCCAACACATTTTCCGTTTTCTACGACGCCCTCTGAATACGGAATTCACTCTCAACTTTTGCAAACTTCTTCTCTTGATGACACAACAAATTACGTCGTTAGCTGCTCTGTACTGTAACTTAAATATTTAACTTCCTCGTTTAAACATGGACCGCCACTCTAGCACAAACATAGTCGACACTTTTAATCGCTGCCACTCAAACACACACACCGCATCAATTAACGGGGAATATTTCTTAATATTAATTTCTCGTTGTTAATGTAAAAGAGTTACTGATTCTTCCAAACAATGCTACGTAACACATCCCAATTAGTATCACTGAGGTCGTCTATTTCAGAGCATGGTTTGGAGGAATGGTACAGTGGTAATAATTGTACAAGGAATTATAATTATAAACAGACTGTAAAATTATTTATGCAATGTTTGTGGGAAAAAGGAACTACGAACATTTCTGTTAACGAAGGAAAGAGAAATTGTAGAAAGGGGAATCAGAGGCCAAGATAAATTTGAAGGGAAGGATGACAGAGTAACAGGAGGGAACGAACGATAGAGAAAAGAATAACGGAAGGGAAGGACAAATGCAGAGAGGGAAAGGAAGGAGGGATGGAGATAATTATGATAACGTTTCGCTGCTTCTTCTTTGGGTGAAATTGACCCCTGACCTTACGAAACAGTGATGAAACGTTGCCACTAAAGGTTCTGCTCCACATGGTGTTTATTTTCACAGTGGAAATTGCACAGACATTCGAGTTGCAAGTGTCATGCAAAATACTGTTGTCTACGTTTGATGCAGCTAATATCGTGATCCACACAAACAAGGCTGCGAAACAATTAAATTGAAGTTGTCCCGAGAAAAAGAGTATTTGTTTCCACGAGCACTTCATCAACCTCAGGAATACAAAAAAATATTCAGCTGATTGTAAAACTCCACACAATGCATGACAATGTATACCCAACTTTTATTGGAAATATTAATTAAAGAAATATTTTAGAGAGAAGTTTTGAGCACAGTTAAAACAATTTTACCAAAGGGTTTATATGTGTGTTTGTCATAAAGTGCTAGACTCTAGGGATACAATATTTTATACAACAAAAAATTTAACTGTACACATTATGCCATTCAACATACCCAGATCTACACTACAATTCCGAACCGAGTTATGACTATAATATTCAATTAAAACCATATTTTCTAGCCTTCACACAATTGAACAAAATATTTATTGATACAAACAGTGAATTTATAACCAACAATGTACACGCTCTCATTAACTCTATTTCACGCTCGTAACACTAAAGAGATGAAAGGCTTTAAGTACAGTCACATGCTAAAGTCATGTCCGCTGCCAAAAGAGGTCAGTGGAAATCAATTAATTAGTGTTGCAGTATACATAAAGTTTTAATCATCCATAAGGCCTTTTAGAGTTCCCACGAGTGCCATTGTTTACTTTGGGAAAACTAAATAAAGAGTACACAAAATATATAAATTTAAAAAAATACAATAATTAACTTGCTAGACGATGCAAAAACTGAAACGAGTGAAGTGAAGTAAAAACAGTAACGCCAAATGAACTAATAAAAGTAAACAACACAATAAAGTGAAAAAACGAAAAAAAACCGTGACGCAATAGAAATACAACTGCAAAAATTTTAAGAGTGTGAAGCGAGGAAAAGAGTGTGAAGCGAGGGAAAGAGTGTGAGGCGAGGGAAAGATTGTGAGGCGAGGGAAAGAGTGTGAAGCGCGGGAAAGAGTGTGTGGCGAGGGAAAGAGTGTGAAGCGAGGGAAAGTGTGAAGCTAGGGAAAGAGTGAAGCGAGGGAAAGAGTGTGAAGCGAGGAAAAGAGTGTGAGGCGAGGGAAAGAGTGTGAAGCAAGGGAAAGAGTGTGAAGCGAGGGAAAGAGTGTGAAGCGAGGGAAAGAGTAGGACGAAATGGAAGCAGCAGCTGAGACGAAAGAAGCGAAGCAATAATCATGAAGTGAGTGTGTATTGAATCTCTCCACCCACACATCCACGATTCCACGCCATTAACCCAGTCTTCTCTCTCTCTCTCTCTCTCTCTCTCTCTCTCTCTCTCTCTCTCTCTCTCTCTCTCTCTAAAAGAAGAAAACATTTGCCCCCTTTTACTCTTAAGTTTTCACAATAACACTAACAGTAACGATACGGCTGCCGTTTTTTTAAATGTGTGTGTGTGTGTGTGTGTGTGTGTGTGTGTGTGTGTGTGTGTGTGTGTGTGTGTGTGTGTAATTAAAGTTCTTGCATGTCAGGATGTGTGTGTGTGTATATATATGTGTGTGTGTGTAGCTGGAATCATACACAGCTTATAATATACTGCATTATGAAACATGCATATTATGTTTATTAATAGATGCGTGTACATGACAAGAATTCGTATGTGTGCGTGTGTGAGTGTATACAAACATGCGTGTATACTTTTGTGTATGTACTGTACCTGTGTATGTATGTATGTATGTATGTATGTGGTTCAACAGTCAGGTATTCGCTTGGTCACGTTTATTTTAGTGCAAGGTATGTGCACTGGAATGTGTGTGTGTGTGTGTGTGTGTGTGTGTGTGTGTGTGAATGTGTGTGTCAGAGCGTAAACATGTGACCAGAAAACCATGTCGCTATCAGATTGTGTGTATTTTTAGCAAGTGTATACAAACATATCCTTATAGTTGCCACTTCTCCTTCTCTGAGACGTTTCGAAACTATTGTATGAAGCTGATGGAGTGTCGACAGCTAAAGGTTCTTAAATAGAGAACACACACACACACACACACACACACACACACATTATGTCCTTTACTCTATTACTCAATGTATATATTTTATGATGGACAACAGGAACTAAGATAACACTACACTGTATACTGTATCATTGTCCCGTGTGTGGCAAATAATAAAGGCGAGTCTCCAAGTACAGGTCGTTCCCCTGAGCTCATAACTATTCACTTTCTGGTAACATGAGCCTCATCACGTAAAAATGTGTTGATAAATCTGGAGCAACTGAATCCTCCAAACTATTCCAAGCAACAGAACACCATTCTTTTTACTCATCTGATCCTGTTTCCTGGCATATTTTGGAGGAATCAAGGCACTCCAATGAAACAAAAGGGAATTACCAACTTAAGGGGATATAATTATATAGGAGGTCCATGGGGGATAATGATTCCTCTAGACTATGCCTACAAATAAAATCTCCTAGAAATAACACTGGAATCATCTTTGTTTTTCACAGTATGGAGGAATCAGTAGCTATGTCTGTCTCACTCCCTCTCACTCTCTCTCTCTCTCTCTCTCTCTCTCTCTCTCTCTCCAACAACAAGCCAAACAACAACAAGACAGTGTGTGTGTATTGTATGTAGTCTACGTGACGAGAGTTGCTTACATAGCCCTATATACTGTACTAGACGTGCCTTATACCTGTGTACACTATACTATAAGCCTTCCATGCATACTGATGAGTGGGTTGTGTAAACTGTTCTCCAGCCGCTCAAGTTACCAGGTTTTAGCTAATTTGAGGCGTGTGTGTGTGTGTGTGTGTGTGTGTGTGTGTGTGTGTGTGTGTGTGTGTGTGTGTGTGTGTGTGTGTGTGTGTGTGTGTGTGTGTGTGTGTGTGTGTGTGTGTGTGTGTGTGTGTGTGTGTGTGTGTGTGTGTGTGTGTGTGAGTGAGTGAGTGAGAGAATGAGTGTGTGTGTGTGTGTGTGTGTACTAGTTTCCAAGAAGGATCAGAGTGTACCTTGATTGTGCATCTCAATGTGTGTGTGTGTGTGTGTGTGTGCGTGTGTGTGTGTGTGTGTGTGTTTGTGCCGAGGTCAAGTGAGCTTAATCCCACAGCTCTAATCTCTCTCTCTCTCTCTCTCTCTCTCTCTCTCTCTCTCTCTCTCTCTCTCTCTCTCTCTAACAATGCAAACAAACAAACAAACAAACACTAATTCCAACATTCTATCTATTTTCCTCTTCCTCTTCTCACTGTCATCGTCTTATCTCTCCTTCCATTTCTCTTTCTATTTATTCATCTCTTTCTATTCCTCCTCCGTATACCTCAGATCTCCCTCACCAACTACAGTAGAATTAGGCAACCCTTATTACTTGTCATTTCACATCCTTTTGAGACTGTAGGAAATGGGAGGGAAGGATAGAGGGAAGAAAGTATGGAAGTAATTAAAGAGGGAAGGAAGGAAGGAATTAAAGAGGGAGGAATAAAGGAAGGAAGGATGGAAAGAGGAAAGGAAGGAAAAAATGAAGGAAAGAGGGAAGGAAGGTAGAAAAAGAAAGAAGGAATAATTATTATAATGGGAACACCCTCTAAAATAAAATACATGTAACAGGAAGCTAATCAATAAAGGTAGGAAAAAAAATAAAAAATAAAAAGCGAATCAGTAAAGTAACCCAAGCATTAACATTCAGTACCGTATACATCCATTCCACCCACCCAACCACCCACATTCACTTCCCACCACCACCCACCCACCCACCCACATTCACTTCCCACACCCACCCACCCACCCACATTCACTTCCCACCCACACCCACCCACCCACATTCACTTCCCACCACCCACACCCACTCACCCACATTCACTTCCCACACACACCCACCCACCCACATTCACTTCCCAACACACCCACCCACCCACATTCACATCCCATCCACCCACCCACATTCACCACCCACATTCACTTCCCACATTCACTTCACACCCACACCCACCCACCCACATTCACTTCCCACCACCCACACCCACTCACCCACATTCACTTCCCACCCACACCCACCCACACACATTCACTTCCCACACCCACCCACCCACCCACCCACATTCACTTCCCACACCCACCCACCCACCCACATTCACTTCCCACCCACACCCACACACCCACATTCACTTCCCACCACCACACACCCACCCACCCACATTCACTTCCCACCTCTGAGTCAATTACCACACATCATTTAACACGACACGCCCACAAAGAGACCAACACGACGCCCACAAAGAGGTCATGTCCACCCACCACTGACACTTTAAGCCACTTTTTCCAGGATGCCAACTGCTGCCACTTGTACACCACTTATCAGGACTTATTACCACTTATCAGGGCTTACCATTCACTCACTTACCCAGCCTAGTAGGACTTTCACTAATTCACTCAACCACTACTCACTTATCCACTCACTAATTCACTCAACCACTCACTTATCCACTCACTAATTCACTCAACCACTCACTAATTCACTCACCCACTCATTTATCCACTCACTAATTCACTCAACCACTCACTTATCCACTCACTAATTCACTCACCCACTCACTTATCCACTCACTAATTCACTCAACCACTCACTAATTCACTCAACCACTCACTAATTCACTCAACTATGTATACTCACTTATTCACTCGCTAAAGTTCTCCCACTCAGCGATTTACTCCATCACCAAAAATTACCACTTGCCAATATTGCATGCCACTCACTCAACCAGTAAACCACTCAGTAAAATTACCACTCACTTTGGTAATGAACCACTTAAAAAACCTTCCACTCACTCAGACAACAATCCACTAATCAATACTACCACTCACTCGACCAACGAACCACTCAGTAAAACTACCACTCACTCAACCAAAACTACCACTCACTCAATCAACGAAACACTCACCAAAACTATCACTCACTCAACCAAAGAACCACTCACTCAATCAACGAAACACTCACCAAAACTACCCATCACTCAACCAAAACTACCACTCACCAAAACTACCACTCACTCAACCAAAACTACCACTCACTCAACCCAACAACTACTTAGGCTACTCGACCATAAAATCTCTCACAAAGACGATCACTAACTTCCCTCACACTCACCAGGCCTATTCATTCAATTAGACCTTTATCTCGTTCACCAGACCACACTCAACACCCTTCTGCTATTTTTATAACTAGGGCTATGTATACAAGTGCCACCAATTCAGTATATCTAGGGTTTGGTATATCCACTCCAATATCCACTCTCCTTGTATGCACCCAATCCACTCCTGTTTTTTCCCTGTCCCTAGTCTTGGTTTCTTCTTCCCACTCTAATCTTTCTCCCACTCCAATCCCCACTCTCCTTGTACCCAATCCACTCCTGTCTCTCCCTATCCCTACTCTCGGGCTCTCCTTCCCACTCTAATCTTTCTCCCACTCCGTCCCCTCCCCCTCCTCCCACCTCATCTGCATAACCCAGAGAAAAATGGCAGCGTTAAAATGACATCTGATCCGCTGCTGAGGAAGGTGGGGAGGGGGGGGAGGGGGGGGGGAGGGGGGAGGGACAGTCAGAGGGAAAGGGTGGGTGAGGGACGAAAGGGGGAAGAAAGGAAAGACCATTAAGAACCTAGGAATCAGTGGGAAAATGGAAAGAAATGTGTAATAATGAAGTAAAGACAAATGGAGAGAGGAAAGAAAGAGGGGTAAGCACAAATGAAATGAAAAAAATAGATGGAGTGTAAATTGTAAGAGTGAGAGGGAAGGAGAAGAATAGACCCCAGGAAACAAGGAGGCAGGTAGTGGTGGTGGTGTTGGTGTGCCGTGTGATAAGGGCAGGCGGAGGGGGAAGGCTGGCAAGATACGGCAGACGAGGTGGTGAGGAGGGGAGGGGATAGGCGAGCTGGAACTGGGTGGAGGTAGGGGTAGGTAAAGGGGAAAGCTTCTTAGATACGGTGGAAGAAGGGGTGGGAAGGGAAAGAGGCGAGTCAGGAAAGGGAGAATGGTGGGATATCAAGGGGGTGGAAAGGAGAGAGCCCAGCTGGGAGAGGAAGGGGAAAACTGGTCTGATGTATGGGAAAAGGGAACGGAAAGGGGACACTTGAGCTGAGGAAGGGTTAGATATGGTACAAGAAGGGACGAAGAGGGAGAGGCGAGCTGAGAGAGGAAAGGGAAAACTGGCCTGATATAGAAATACGAAATGAAGTAGGAATATGAAGATGAAAAAAATATAATTTAAAGGAAACAAGGAATGGGGAGGAAAAGGCTTAGCAGATGTGAAGTAAAGGAAAACCAGGAAGGAGGAGAGAAAAGGCGAGAAGAGGGAGGGGAGCTTGATAAAGATGTTTGTCCAGGTGCATATATAATTTTTTACTGGGAGTCTGGGATCGCCTCTGGACCATGAACAGCTTAGAGAGGTCCTGGGCTATATAATTATACGTGTATCGAATTAATGTACAGATAATTATTATATACATTCTAACATTATCTAGTATTTGTGCCGCCCATCTCCTTTGGTGTAACACAGAGAAAACAAGAGAGAGATATCACTTCGTCACGAGCGTTCCATTACCCTAAACCCACCAGCCATCCACCACAACTTAATTAGGTATATAGGAAACAATACATATGACGGTCCAGGTTTAATTCATGTTGCTCGCCACACCACAAATTCTATTAGACATTCTCCTAGCTGCCTTCCTCTCCACTTCCTTCATCAATGAGAACCCTACTCTGTGTCTCCTTTCTTTATCCCATACTGATTTCCTTCCATCCCGTGCCTTCATCCATTTTCTCTTTCTCTAATCCTTCCATCTCACAAATTTTCCCTAATCTCCTTCTTTCATCCTTTACCCAGTCCTTCATTCTCTCATCCTTTCCCTAATCTCTCCTTCTCTCATCCTTTCCTTCTCCCCTTATTTATTACTATCCCTACCTTCATCCTACTACCACCTCTTCGTGCTCTTCTTCATCCCCAACCATTCCCTTCTCTCATTCCAGTCTACCACATCATGACATCCATACACGAGACGTCTCATCTCCATCTCCGTTTGTTTACCTTTACCCTGCAATTTCATCTGTATGTATACCTTCCTTAATTTCCCCCTTTTTTTTTCTTTCATTCCTTTCATCTTCCTCATTGCTGTCCCAACCTCACTTAACCCGTTCCTGGATATTCTGCTTCGCTTCTCTTCATCCTGCTCTCCTTCCTCTTCCTCATTCCCATGCTCTCGCTCTCCCTCCTCACGGTCAGTACATCTCATGAATACCTGCATAACAAGCGACTCCTTCCCCCTCCCTCTCCCTGACCTTTGAGAATCCCTGGACCACCTGATTCACTGACCTTCACCCACACCATTTAAATAACCTGAGCTACACTGCCACCTAAATTGCGACTTTCAGAGTTTTAATGGAGGTCATCTGTTAAGGTCAGACTAAAGAGCGAATGCTTCTTCCCAATTACACTGAAATAGATTTTTAAAAATTATCACCCACTGGCATACCAAGGTCACCAATTTTCAGGCAAAGTTTGAAGCTCTAAGTTGCCTTCCTATTTCCTGACAACTAATAAATAACCCCTTGACACAAATGCGACACTCAGTATATAACACTATTTCTTTGGTTATTATTTTACCCAATCTGAGAGAAGATGCAAAAAAATTGAAGTGCTCACAATTTTCCTACCCTTTCGGTATTTAATTGATTGAGAATGAAGCAAACCAAGATCAGCATCTCCACTTAGTCATTTCAACACATACACTACCGAAACCTGGAATTGGCCCAGACGTTACTCATTCGATTTCTGAAACACGATTACAGTATTAACCTTTTAGTGTTCATGCAAACTCTTCCAATCATTCAGCACCGGAACTAGTTGATATTTTAGCTGACATGCCGAATAACCGGACTGACCACAACACCCTCCAGCACTTGCTACGCTACGGTGCTCACGGTGTAATTACCTCAAATGGCAAGGCTGTAATGACCCAACCACAGGATGTGAATTATCCTTAACTGCAGCTAGGGCTTGAATAACGCTGTACCGTACATACATACACCACCTGAAGGGATGGAATGGGGATGGGATGGAAGGGGATGGGATGGGATGAGATGGAATGGAATAAGATGGGATGGGATGGAATGGGTTAAGATGGAATGGGATGGGTAGGGATAGGACGGGACGGAATGGGATAGGATGGGATGGGATGGGATGGGTAGGGAAGAGAAGAGAAGGAAAGGATAAAGGATGGGATGGAAGTGGGATGTAAAGGAGGATAAGGAAAGGAAGGAACGGGATGGAATGGCAAGGAATAATATAGGAAGAAAAGGAAGTAAAACTGAAATGCAAGGGAATGGGAGAGGAGTGATATTGAAGGGAAAGAGAAGGGAATGTGGAGGAGGAGAAGGAAGCGAGATAGAGAAGGGAGACAGGGAGATAAGAGGCGTGCCAGGGGGAAGGAATTAAAGGGAAGGGGACCGCCAGATGGAGAGTAACATACGTCGCGGTGCCTAGGGAGATGGAGGGAGGAAAGGTAAGGAGGGAAGGGAAGGCAGATGGAGGGAGGAAAGGTAAGGAGGAAAAGGAAGGGAGATGGACAGAGGAAAGGTAGGAAGGGAGGGGAAAAATAGCAAGAAAGAAGAAAGGAAGG
This sequence comes from Petrolisthes manimaculis, assembly GCA_034508575.1. Lineage (NCBI taxonomy): Eukaryota > Metazoa > Arthropoda > Malacostraca > Decapoda > Porcellanidae > Petrolisthes > Petrolisthes manimaculis. Next base: position 18,371 of record JAWZYT010005476.1, read on the forward strand.
GAAGGAAGGGAGCAGAAAATAGTACAAGGGAAGGGAAGAGTAGCAAGGAAGAAGAAAGGAAAGGAAGGGGGGTGGCAGAAAGAAGTACAAGGGAAGGGAAGGGAAGGGAGGGGAAGGGAAGGGGTACAGGAGGTGACAGAGGGAAGTACAGAGGAAGGGAAGGGAGGGGGGAAGGGAGGGCTGTAGTGTAGTGGTGGGGGGTAAATTTGGGGATTCCTGGGGGAAGTGGAGAATGTGGGGGGCATGTGAGTCATAAGGCGGGGCCCATTGGATGTGGATGAGGGTAAAGGGATAATATAAATAAATAAAAGTAAAAGCAGCGTTTGTGAAGGCATAGAATACGTAAAGAGCTGTAGGTAGAGATGTATAGGACCCAGGGGATGTTGAAGGGACAGGGAGGAAGGAAGGAAGGAAGGGAGGAAGAGAGGAGTCAAGGAGGGAATAAAAGGGAAACTACGGAGGGAGGAAAAGAGGAGTTAAGGAGGGGAAAAGGGGAAGCTAGGAAGGTGAAGAATGAGGGGACTATGGAGGGAAGAAAGTGGGGAGTAGGAAGGGGAAGTAGGAGGGGACTATGGTGGGGAGAAAGAGGGGATTATGAAAAGGAGAAAGTGGGAACTAGGGAGGGGAATAAAGAGGGAATTATTAAGGTGGGGGACGTAAGAGGGGACATAAGTGGAGAGTAACAAGGTATGAGGCTGAGGGTCGCCGCCCCCCCTTTCATCTTTAAGGCTTACTGATGAGCCGGGACCTGCAGGCCCAGTAGTAGTAGTAGTAGTAGTAGTAGTAGTAGTAGTAGTAGTAGTAGTAGTAGTAGTAGTAGTAGTAGTAGTAGTAGTAGTAGTAGTAGTAGTAATAGTAGTAGTAGTAGTAGTAGTAGTAGTAATAGTAGTAGTAGTAGCGACAATAGTGGCAGTAGTGTTGCTTGTTTCAGTTATCTGGTAGTTATTTGGGTGGTGGTGATAGTGGTGTGTAATTAGTGGCAGTTGTTGCTGATCTTTTTATAGTAGCGGTAATGCTAGTACCTGTGTTAGTATGGTAGAGGCTGTAGTGGTGGTGGTGGTGATAGTTACAGTGGTGGTGGTGGTGGTGGTGATTTTATATTGGTGGTGGTGGTATTTACTGTGGTGATGTTGTTATGGTGTTGTTGTTGTTGGTGGTGGTGGTGGTGGTGCTAGTTACAGTGGTGTTGGTGTTGTTAGCAGTTAGTTGGTGTGGCAGATATTGTTATTGTGGTTTATGATTATGATGTTTATAGAAGAGGTGGAGGTGGAGGTGGAGTGTGTGGAGGGGAGCAGTGAGGTGGAGGTGGAGGTGGAGTGTGTGGAGGGGAGCAGTGAGGTGGAGGTGGAGGTGGAGGTGGAGGTGTGGTAATGGTCCAGGTGGGAGGGACGTAACTTCTTACAGTAATGGCGGCCACAACTGCACGGGAGGTGTTAGTGGTCGTCTGTGTGGTTACGACTCTATACAGTGTGTGTGTGTGTGTGTGTGTGTGTGTGTGTGTGTGTGTGTGTGTGTGTGTGTGTGTGTGTGTGCGTGTGTGTGTGTGTGTGTGTGTGAGAGAGAGAGAGAGAGAGAGAGAGAGAGAGAGAGAGAGAGAGAGAGAGAGAGTCACTGCCTGCTCCACACCCACACTCAGTGTCAACAGTACTGACAGGAACAGCGAGGCCACCACCACAACCACCACAACTACCACCCCAGTCAGTTACAGGGACAGTGGTACTCAAGCCAAGGAGGGCGAGAGTAGAACAAATAACTGCCACTTCCCCAATACAGGAGAAAACTATAACATAGGTGGCGGTGGTAACAGTGGCAACAACAACTACAACAACTACCGAATAAGAAATCGGCAACAGCAGAGCAGACAACGAGCCACCAGAACAAGACAGCAACAGGAGGGGTATTATCACCCTCCTACTGCTCAGTACCGCTCCTCTCTCTCTTCACACCATCCAGCTGGACAAAACAGCTCCATCCACATCAGGCCTGCCAAACAACACCGCCCCCCAGCCCCCCCTAGAGGACGTGGGGAGGAGACAGTGTGTAGCTACTGCTCCCGCCGAGGCCACACCATCAAGGACTGCAAGACAAGGGCTGCAGAACAAAGGCAAGAACACCTCCTTAGACGTGTGATTGCTGAGGTGAGACAGCCTACTCCCAGCTTCCCATCACCTCCACCGGGATTTTCAAATATTGTGCCTCAGCCCCCTCTGTGGGGACAGACACCAGGCTGGCAGTGGGCACCAAACCTTCCCTACCTAAACAACCACGCCAACCAGCAACAACTCCGGTAATATGAAATCACCTAACCTGACAGTCCTCTCTGCCAACGTGCGGGGCCTCCGCACTAATATAGGTGACCTCACTCACAACTTCATCCTAAGGCACCGAACAGACATTGCTGTTGTGACCGAGACATGGCTGACCAGTGAAGTGGAGTCAACCTTTGGAAAAATCCCTGGATATACCCACTGGATTAGAGAGGACCGACACAGAAGACAGGGAGGTGGTGTAGCAATCTGCCTTAAGGAAGGTTTACAGGCACACAGACTGGATATAGAGACTCCACCTTTGACAGAGGCGGTGTTTCTCAGAGTAGTGATGGCTAACGGCACAGGCCTCCTACTCTGTGCCATGTACCGTTCCCCGAGACAAGGCCCCGACCCCATAAACTTCCTCACTGAGCACCTGGACGACCTGTTGACACGTCATCGCTGCAGACATGTCCTCATCGTAGGTGACTTAAACCATCACATGGAAGGAGCCGCCTATGAAAACCTACTAACGGTGCAGGGACTGACAGACTATGTCACTTTTCCAACCCATGAACGTGGTGGAACACTGGACCCCGCCATCACAGACCTGGGCGAGGACACCGTCACCTGTCACCAACTTGGACAGGTTGGTAGCTCTGACCATCATGCCATCCTGATCAAGACAGAGGTGGGTGTGGCGCGTGAGGAGGCCGTCTCCCGCACCATATGGCTGTGGGACAGGGCAGACTGGTCCTCGTTGAGGAAAGACCTTCAGCGCACGGACTGGAGTGCCATCCTGACTGGATGTGCTGATGAAAAGGCCAGGGCTTTCACTGAGAGGCTTAAGTCTCTTCAACGTCAGCATGTTCCTCACCGCCAGTACACGTCAAGACCCACAGATCAGCCCTGGTTTGGGTATCGATGTCGGCTTGCGGCAGAGAGGAAGTACTCTGCGTGGCTGCGTTTCAAGAGGAACCCAACCCTCCGCAACAAGACTCTTCATCGCGAGGCATGTAGGAGCATGACAGCCACCAGCATGTGGGCACAGCGGAGGTGGGAAAATGACCTCCGCTCAAAGCTGTGTGGACCAGGGGTGGGTAGTAAGACCTGGTGGTCCCTTATTAAGGAGAGACAAGGTACCAGTCACCAGGAAACCATCCCTCCTCTCACTAGGCTAGACGGCACCACGGCAACAAGCAGCAAGGAGAAAGCTGACCTGCTAGCAGACATTTTTGCAACCAAGATGACCGTCGCCGATCCGAACAGGCCTCCACCTCAGCTGGCACAGGAGTGTGACCAGGAAATAACAATGGTGGAGGTGACACAGGGAAAAGTGGAGCACCTCCTAAGAGCAGTGGACGTCAGGAAGGCATCTGGGCCTGACGATGTGAGCCCACAAGTGCTACGCCACTGCTCGAGTGAGTTGGCAGGACCGCTCACTGAGGTTTTCACCTCTTGCATCCAGGAAGACACGTGGCCCTCCATATGGAAAGAGGCTCGTGTGGTGCCTGTACACAAGAGGAAAACAAGAACTAACCCTGCAAACTACAGGCCTATCTCTCTCCTGTCTGTGGTTGGCAAAATATTCGAGAGGATAGTGGTACAGACCCTCACCCACCACCTTGATGATGAATCCCTCTTGTCCAACCAACAGTTCGGGTTTAGATCTGGCCGCTCCACCTCGGACCTCCTTATGCTCCTCTCCAGGGACTGGCAAGACTCCTTGGATAGCGGTTTAGATACCATTGTCGTTGCTCTGGACATCGCAGGTGCCTTTGACCGTGTGTGGCATGCGGGCTTACTGGAAAAGCTCCGTGCCAAGGGCATCCGAGGTCACCTTCTGACGCTGATGGGTGACTACCTCCATGACAGGACACT
>JAWZYT010005476.1:25000-26459 GCA_034508575.1 Petrolisthes manimaculis
AAACTTTCCTCCCACCCACACTCCCCAAACTCCACCCCCCACTCCCAAACTCCCACTTTCACTCCCTACAACAAAGCACAGTACAGGCAGTCACAAAATTTAGTCCCTGTGATCTCCTTTAACTGCAACTTCGGGTTCCATTATCAACAGAGTGAGCGCAGACTTGACCTTGTGTTTGGTGTTGGTGTTGGTGTTGGTGTTGGTGCTGGTGGTGAGGTAGGGTAGTGTTGGTGAGTTGAGAGTTATGTGTTGGTGGTGAGATGAGATTATAATAGAATTGTGATGTGTGGTGGTGGTGAGTTGAGAATTATGTGTTGGTGGTGAGATGAGATTAGAATTGTGTTGTGTGGTGTGGTGGTGGTGAGTTGAAAATTATGTGTTGGTGGTGAGATTAGATTAGAATTGTGTGGTGTGGTGTTGGTGAGACTAGAATTGTGTTGTGTGGTGTGGTGGTGGTGGTGATGGTGAGATTAATATTGTGTGTTGGTGTGTTTAAAATGTGTTGTGTGGTGTGATTAGAATGGTGCGTTGATCTTGATATTATAATTGTGTGGTGTGGTGGTGGTGAGTTGAGAATTGTGTGTTGGTGGTGAGATTTGAATTGTGTGTTGGTGGTACTGTTTAATGACTAAGCACATGCAGATAAGGAAATAGAAGATGGAGACAAACAACCTCTCACTCTCACTCCTCACTCTCTCTCTCTCTCTCTCTCTCTCTCTCTCTCTCTCTCTCTCTCACACACCACGACCAATAATGAAGTTTACCAGCCTCTTCCTCCTCCCCTCTCATTACAATCACTTCCTTCACTTCACTCCCTCCTTCCTCACCCTACTTCTTACCCACTCCTTCCTTACCTTCTTTCTCACCGCCTCCTTCTCCTTCCTCACTTCTCTCTCCTCCTCACTTCCTTTCTTTTTCCCCTCCTCCTCCTTCCATTCTTTTACTCGCCCTCCCCTTCTTTATTCTTTCTCGCACATCCTCATTTCTCTTTCCTAATGACTGTTTTCTTTCACTTTCCACTTATTCACTATGATCCTTTCACTCAAGTTTCTCTTCATGAAATATCCTGTCTGGCTGTCTTTCTCTATTTATCTATCTGTGTATCTATCTAGCTATTCGCATTATTTATCTTTCTCAATCTTTCTCAATCTATCTATCTATCTGTGTATCTACCTAGCTATACACATTTATATATCTTTCTCAGTCTTTCTCTATATATCTATCTATCTATCTGTGTATCTACCTATAGCTATACACATTTATATATCTTTCTCAATCTTTCTCAATCTATCTATCTATCTATCTATCTGTGTATCTATCTACCAATACACATTTATATATCATTCTCAATCTTTCTCTATCTATCTATAACTATCTATCTATCTGTGTATCTATCTAACTATACACATTTATATATCTTTCTCAATCTTTCTCACACACTCTCGTTCTCTCTCATTCC
>JAWZYT010005477.1:10000-27500 GCA_034508575.1 Petrolisthes manimaculis
CTCTCTGTATTGAAACCTGTTAATACTACTGCTACACTTGCTATTACTACTAAAACACAGGTGCGTATGTATGTGTGTAGGTGTGTGTGTGTGTGTCTGTATTGAAACCTGTTAATACTACTGCTACACTTGCTATTACTACTAAAACACAGGTGTGTATGTATGTGTGTGTAGGTGTGTGTGTGTGTGTGTGTAGGTGTGTGTGTGTGTGTCTGTATTGAAACCTGTTAATACTACTGCTACACTCGCTATTACTACTAAAACACAGGTGCGTATGTTTGTGTGTGTAGGTGTGTGTGTGTGTGTGTGTGTGTCTGTACTGAAACCTGTTAATACTACTGCTACACTTGCTATTACTACTAAAACACAGGTGCGTATGTATGTGTGTGTGTGTAGGTGTGTGTGTGTGTGTGTGAGAGAGAGAGAGAGTGTGTGTGTGTGTGTTGCGTGTGTAGGTTAGGTTAAGTTAGGTGGATAAGTGTATAGTTAGGTTAGGTTAGGTTAGGTTAGGTTAGGTTATGTGTGTGTGTGTTTGTGTTGTGTGTGTGTGTAGGTGTGAGAGAGAGAGAGAGAGTCTGTGTGTGTGTGTATCTCTGTGTGTGTGTGTGTATGTGTGTATTGAAACCTGTTAATACCACCGTTCCTCTCTTCTCTCCCTACAGGGCCCCACACTGAGCCAGTTAGGTGTGGTGATACATACAGACATGTCACCTTTACAGTTTAGTAGCAGTCAATGTCAAGTGGAAGGTCACGTTATTATATGTGAAAACTTATTGGGACTATATACACATTATAGGACTGTATATTCTAGTAAGGTGAGTATATATTATTTATACATATTTATATACATACAGATATACAGGAACACACGTATATATACATACATACAAGTTATTATATGTGAAAACCTATTGGGACTATATACACATTATAGGACTGTATATTCTAGTAAGGTGAGTATATACTATTTTATACATATTTATATACATACAGATATACAGGAACACACGTATATATATACATACATACAAGTTATTATATGTGAAAACCTATTGGCATTATATACACATTATATGGCTGTATATTCTACTAAGGTGAGTATATATATACATTATTTATATACATACATACACGTATATGTACAGTTGCCAAAAATGGTATTGCGACAAATCTTGATAGAACTATAACTATAGTAATATCTACAACTATTTGTAGGGACTATAAGTATGTATAACAGAAGGAAATATACATAACCTTCTGTAATACATACTTATAATCCCTACAAACAACTATGGACATTAATATATTTAATGTTGTATCAATAGTTGTCACAATACCTTTTTTGGCAACTGTATAATTATACACACATATTTACACATGTTATTATATGTGAAAACTTACTGGGACTATATTCACATTATATGACAGTATATTATACCAAAGTGAGTATATAATATACATACATATACACACATACATACACATATATACACACATACATGTTACTATATGTTTATATCTATGGGAAGATTAGTGGTTGTGAACAGATTGAATTATAACTCTTGGTAGAAATGTTACTATAGTCAGTGGAGTTACAACTAATATAATGAAATAATAATATTAAGGAAATATAATGAAATAAATATAATGAATATAATGAAATATAACGTCAGAGCTATAGATAGATAGATAAATTATTATTATTAATATTTTTATTATTATTATTATTATTATTATTATTATTATTATTATTATTATTATTATTATTATTATATTATCTTCAATACATAGGAGGGGAGTTCCACCTGTTCCACACCTGTTCCACCCGGTGCTCCACCCAGCGCTCCACCCGGCGACGACTCCTCTATACCACCCAACACAACAACAACAACAACAACAACACAACAACAACAACAACAACAACAAGATCCGAATACATTGTTGTTGATGGAAAGTGAAGATGTATTGATGGAAGAAGATGTAGTGGTAATGGTGGAGAAAGGTGAGTGTTAGTGGTGGTGGAGAAGGTGGAGAGGTGGAGGAGAGGTGGTGGTGGAGAGGTGGAGGTGGTGGGGGGAGGGAAGGGGAAGTGGTGGAGAGAATGGGTGGTGGTGAATGTAAGGGGACTAGTTAGATGTCAGAACAGAGTGGAAGAGTATGTAAAGGAGAGTAACATGAGGGACAGGGGAGGGAGTATGTAAAGGAGAGTAACATGAGGGACAGGGGAGGGAGTATGTAAAGGAGAGTAACATGAGGGACAGGGGAAGGAGTAAGGAGGGAGTATGTAAAGGAGAGTAACATGAGGGACAGGGGAGGGAGTAAGGAGGGAGTATGTAAAGAAGAGTAACATGAGGGACAGGGGATGGAGTAAGGAGGGAGTGTTGGAACAGGGAAAACTGGACACACTTCTGCCGTGGCCATCCCCTTGGAGGGAACGAGGCATCAGAGCTATAGATAGATACATAGATAGATAGATAGATAGATACATACATACATACATAGATAGATAGATAGATAGATAGATAGAAGAGGTGGATGGATGAAGAAAGAGATAGATATATAGATAGATAGATACATAGATAGATAGATAGATACATAGATAGATACTAAATTTGTTCTTATATATTTACAGGGGAAAGAACCAGTGAAAATGAACCACAACAACAACAACAACAACAACAGATAAACAAAAACAACAACATGAACAACAATGGACCACTAGTAACTGCCTGGGTACAATGGACAGTTGCCCGGGTATCAGCCTCACTATATGCCAAGGAGGGTAGTGGTAGTGGTAGTGGTAGTGTTAGTGGTGGCGGTGGTGGTGGTAGTAGTAGTAGTAGTAGTAGTAGTAGTAGTCAGAAGTTAAGGGCTGACATGGAGGACCTTACTATCGCCCTTGACCTTCATCGTGTGTATTCTAAGGTCAAGGTCAAGGTCACGGCCTTCAGTGTACTGCATTTTGTTAGAAGGTGGGTTGGTGTGTGTGTGTGTGTGTGTGTGTGTGTGTGTGTGTGTGAGAGAAAGAAAGAGAATGTAAATGTAAGTGTGTGTGTGTGTATAATTGTTCATGTGTGTGTGTGTGAGAGAGAGAGAGAGAGAATGTAATTGTTCATGTGTGTGTGTGTGTGTATTGAATGCATAAGTATGTATGTGTATAAATTTAAAATATATAAGTATATAAAATTATAATATATAAAATTATAATAATAATAATAATAATTGACTATCTTTCTATATAATAATAAACACCTATAATATTTACATGAGTATATGTATCTATAATAATAATAATAATAATAATAATAATAATAATAATAATAATAATAATAATAATAATAATAGTAATAATGAAAATAATGAAAATAATAATAATATGCTATCTATGTATATAATAATTAATACTGTGCCTTCAATCTCTCCACACACACACACACACACACACACACACACACACACACACACACACACACACACACACAGGAACAACACATGGATGGAGGGAACACACGAGGGAGTTGTACTAACTTGTGGAGACCAGCTAACACGAGACGTCAAGATTATCAACCCCCACCACCACCACGCTCGCCCCCACGGCACCCCTCACGCCCCCCACAGCAAGACCACGGCGCCCCCCCCCTCCTCCTCGTCGTCCCCCACCATCGGGCCCCCACTGGCGCCCCCCGACCAGGCCCCCAAGACCCCCCCACACGGGTTTCTCTCGCTGACACTCACGACCGCACTCTGTCGAAACATTCACTCCACATGGAACACACTCATTAAGAAACACATGAGTGATGATAGGTGAGTGTTGGAGTGTGTTTGTGTGTGTGTGTTTGTGTGTGTGTGTACATGGAATAAATAGGTTTACTAACACCGTAACATAAACAAAATTCGTTACTCAGTTCGTATAATTTTGTAAATATTGTGACAAAGTTTAATTCTCAGTTCGTATAATTTTTTTAATATTGAGACGAAGTTTATTTACTTAAAAAAGAGAAGTTTATTTACATAGAATAAAAAAGTTTACTAATACCACCCTTACTGTTTACATAGAATAAAAAGTTTATTTACATTGAATTAAAAGTTTATTTCCATCGAAAAAAAAGTTTGTTTATTTATATAAAATAAAAAGTTTATTACCACCAAAAAAAAAGTTTATTTCCATCGAATAAAAAGTTTACTAATACCATGTACCATGGTTACTGTTTACATAGGATAAAAAGTTTACTAATACCAAATAAAATGTTTATTAATTCTGTACCATGTTTACTAATATCATGTTTACTGTTTACATAGAATAAAATGTTTACTAATATAATGTTTATTGTTTATTGTTTACTAATATAATGTTTATTGTTTACTAATACAATCTTGCTTTGTTTACATTTTACAGATCACTTCCCAGAGACAGTTGTTGTGACCATTATCTGAGTGAAGTTGACATACGTATACAACCGTTTGATTGTGTGTTCTATCCTGCTGCATTACACACCTTTGTATGTGTGTATGAACCATGGATACACTTACAGGTGAGTGTATGTTTTTTTTTTTTTTTTTTTTTTTTTTTTTTTTTTTTTTGTGTGTGTGTGTGTGTGTGTATGTGTGTGTGTGATACTCCACATAGATATAAACATGTAACCCTAAGATATATGTGTATTTGTACTATATATATGTATGTATGTACTATATGTATTTCTGTATATTTTAACAGGTACCAAGACAACTAATGAATACGGTTGGTGTAGTAAATAATAAACCATTGGGACTGTCAATAAACAACCACACATTACCATTAGTCTATCTACACACAGAAAATATTAGACTATTCCTACCAGCACCAGATAGTACTACTACTACTACTACTACTACCACCAACGACAACTACCAGTGCAGCGATGACACCACTACCACCAACTACCACAACTACCAACGCAGGGACAGCGACACCACTACCACCACCACTACCACCACCCTCTCCTCTACCACCACTACCACCACTACTACTACTTCAACTCCCCACACCACCACCACCTCATCCTCGACCCACACCCACATCCCCAACACCTCCTCCTCGACCCACACACACATCCCCAACACCTCGTCCTCGAACACCTCGTCCTCCAACACCTCATCCTCGAACACCTCGTCCTCGACCGTCCACAATTTCTTCCTAATAGAGATAGACTCAGTAGTAATAACACCTCAAGTTGACAATCCACTCTCCCGCATCCTCATCCGCTCTGATATTTTCCACACGGCTGAACGCGCCCGGATTTTGGGTGTACCCGGATCACAGGTCGAAGATAGACAATACCAGGTCGACCTGATGGGCTTCAGTGTTAGTACAGGTCAGTACAGGTCAGGTTAACACAGGTCACTTGATAATAATAATAATAATGATATATTATTATTTTTTTTATTTTTTTTTATTTTTTTTCTGGGACTAATAATAATAATGATAATAATAATGATAATAATAATAATAATAATAATAATAATAATGATAATAATAATAAGGGAAATATAAAACGAAAATATTGTATGTGTGTTTTTTTTTTATTAATGTGTATATATGTGTGTTTTCAGGGTGTTGGTGTGAGTTGGTGTGTAACAAGGGTGGTCGTCCCAGGAGTTGGTCGGGTGAACCATTAAGGGTGACGGGGGAGAACCCAGCACTGGAATGGAACAACTACGACCCAACACAAGACAGGAGCCCCCCGGATATTGTACTACACCCCTTTATAACAAGGTGTGTGTGTACCCCTTTATATAGCACCCCCCTAATACACCCCACCCACCCCACACACATCACTAACAACCCCAATCTTGCCATCTACAGGTTTGACAGTCGTATCATCGCAGCACCTGCCATCGTTCACCACCAGGGGGCCAGCAACAACAACAACACCACCACAACAACAACAACAACAACAACAACAACAACAACAACACCACCACCACCACCACCAGATATATTAGTGGCTGGACACTCTATAGAATTTAATGCCACATCAGATATTGACCTTCATCTTAGTCTACCACAAGTCACCTTACTCACGGATATATTACGTGATACTACAAGGTCAGTTTGGGTGTAGAGGAGGTTCCACTAGGCACTGCTTGGTTTAACAAAACACTACAGAGCAAGCTGGCTTGGTAAAAAGCATACGAGCTTCGTGTCGCTTGAACAACAAAAACACGACATAGGTTAAGTTTGGTTAAGTTAGGTTGGGTTAGGTTAGGTTTGGTTAGGTTAGGTCAAGGTAATTAATTTCATGTTTCTACCTAATATAATGTAACCTAAGTTAACCTGATCCCCTCCTTCAGGTTGGTGAGTCATATGGTGAGTCGTGGGAGGAGAGTAAGGGCCAGACACACACCCAGGGAACCACAAGACAGCGGCATAGAGTGTGACGTCTCCTCTGTAGAACTCATGAAAGGACTACCACACCATCAACACCATCACTACACCGCCACACCATCCACAGCCTCATCACACCACCATTACACACACGCACACGCACACACCGCCGCCTCAAACACACACGCGCCTTCGCCCGCTCTGTCGTTTGTTCCCATTGAGGTGTTGGTGACTGGCGGTAAAATCACAGCGAGTATTTTCGACCGAGGATTTCTGGACGGACAGAAAGTTAATGTGAAGGTGAGGCTTATAATAATTATAGATGTAACACAACACACAGTCCTTAAAAAGGAATTGTTCATCTAATTTATTTATGTGAATACTAATGAAGATGCTTACTCATTTATAAACCCAAAGTAAAGTTTCATAATTAATATAAAGATAAAATAAATTACAATATGGCTTGAGTTCAGTAATTAATGTTTTCAGTAAATGTTTAACTTCATTATTTCAGATTCACTTTGGTGTAAATAAACCAATTTAATTTTCCACAACTTCAAATTGGCAATTGGCGCCAGCCCCTAAATGCTGCCCCCAGGGACATATGTACCCCCCCCCAGCCACTGGTATTACTTTCACCCCTAACCTGTGTGTATGTGTGTATTTGACAGGGTTTGCAGCGCAGTAAATTGGAACAGAGAGCTAAGAAGAGAGAACAGGAACTTGTGACATCTGAAGCTGTTTCCACTGAGTCTGAACACTCACCTAAGAGACTACATACACACACACACACACACACACAAGCACAAGGACAAGGACAAGGACATACACACACACAAGGACATACACACAGCCAAACACACACACATGCACAAGGACACACACACGCACAGGGACACACACATGCACACGGTCAAACGCGCACACACGCACAAGGCCACACACACACACAGGGACACACACACGCACACACCCGCAAGCCGCTCACCAGGGACCGCTATTCAGACACACACTCAGAGAAAGAAGTGGAAGACGGGTGAGTGTTGTGGTTTTGAGTGGATGAGTGTGTGTGTGTGTGTGTGAGTGTGCGTGTGTGTGTGTGAGAGGATGATAGGGTGAGTGAGTGGGTGGATGTGTGGATGATAGGTTGAGTGGATGAGAGTGTGTGTATATGAGTGGATGAGTGAGTGTGTTAGTGGGTGTATAGGTGTGTGGATGAGAGAGTGAGTGGGTGAGTGGGTGTATAGGTGTGTGGATGAGTGTGTGAGTAGATGAGTGAGTGAGTGAGTGATTGTTATTATTATCTCTGCCAAGGTGGTTATATTTTCACCCCTGTATGTTTGTCTGTTAGCAGGATTACGCAAAAACGCATGGACGGATTTTGATTAAACTTTGTGGTCAGGTCGGGTAATGTGTTGGCAACAATTGATTAGATTTTCGGATGTCAAGGTCAAAGGTCAAGGTCAAAAAACACATTTATAGCCCTATCTCAGGACTGCCTTGAGCTACACACTTCTACCTGAGCTATTATTGTAGTATTTAGTAATAAGATTATTATTATTATTATTATCATTATTATTATTATTATTACATATATAATGACAATTTTTTTATTTTAATATTTTTTTATTTCAACAGGAATGTAATAAAAAAATAATTTCAGCATATATTTATTATTACTATTTGCAATAGAAGAAATTATTAAAACATTATTATTATTATCTCACACACACACTCTCTCTCTCTATCTTTCACACACACACACACACACACACACACACATTCTCTCTATCTATCCACCCACTTACCTCTCTCTCTCTCTCTCTCTCTCTTTTACACACACACACACCTCTCTCTCTCCTACACACACACACACACACCTCTCTCTCTCCTACACACACACACACACACACAGATACGAGGGCTCAGAGGAAGGTTCGGTGTGTGAAGGACTACCACCACTACCACCACTACCACTACTACCACCACTACCACGACTATCACCATTACTTTACCTAGTAGTGTCACAGCCACATGCATTCTTGTCTTGTCAACCCAACAAACAAAGACTCGATCTGTCTTGTTTTAACCTCATTGTAAAAAGTGTTGTTAGGGGATACTCACTTAAAGGTAAATATACACGCTTTCTGTTTGTTGGAATAGTGAAGATGAAACATTTTATCTTGGAATCGTTAAAAATTGAAAAAAACGATTGAAAAAATGAGCGTTTTTGAAAGTTTGGAAAGGTTGCAATTTTTAATGTACACATGATGATGATGATGAAGATGATGATGATGATGATGATGATACATGATACATGATTGATACATTGATGATGATGATTGATGATGATTAAAAAAAAAAAATGTTTTTATTTTAATTACATTAAAAAAAAAATTCTAATTACATTGAAAACATTTTTTTTTTAATTACATTACTGTAATTTTTTTTTAATTAAATTACATTTTTTTTTTTTTTTTTCAATTACATAATTTTATTATTATTATTATTATTATTATTATTATTATTATTAGTATCATTATTATTATTAGTAGTAGTAGAAGTATTATTATTATTATTATTATTATTATTATTATTATTATTATTATTATTATTATTATTATTATTATTATTATTATTATTATTATTCTCTTCTCTTCACACAGCCACAGAGTGTAAACAGTTACCCAGTGTTAGTGACTATACAACCTCTTGGCTGGAGACTAAACCTGGTGACCCACATCCTAAAACCTGTATACCACCACCACTACTACTAATATCAATCACTGACTTCATACATAAACCAGGTTAGTAATGTACTTATAAATATATACAGTACTTAAATATACTTATAATAAATACACATATATACACAGGCTTGTATACCACCACCACTACTACTTATATCAATAACAGACTTCATACACAAACCAGGTTAGTATTGTACTTAAATATACTTATAAATATACATTCCTAAATTCTGATGTTTTTATTCTTGTAAGTATTTATATCAATCACTGACTTCATACATAAACCTGGTTAGTGGAAATATACTTATAAATACACTAAGATACATGTCACTATTTAAATACACTAATACATACATACATACATACATTCTCAAATTATGTATGTATGTATGTATGTTTACTCTACAGCCTGTGTATGTATGTTTACTCTACAGCCTGTGTATGTATGTATGTATGTATGTTTACTCTACAGCGTGTGTGAACATTGAGGTTGGACGACCAGTGCGATTTTATCTCAGTGAGAGTCGATGTGAACAAGTCGTACACGTGTTGTCCAGATTACACACCCTACTGCCAACACCCAGTGACAACACCACCACCGCCGCCGACACCACCACTGCTCCTCTGACTGCCAACACCAACGCCGCTCCTCCGACACCAACACAAACACGTGTAAACAAACCAACACCACAGTCAGGCTCTGGTGTTGGTGTTGGTGTTAGTGGTGTTGGTTTTGTTGGTGTGTGTCCCATGGAAAAGTTACGTGAGTTACTAGGCCACGTGGACACCATCTCGTTCACCACCAGTCAGATGGTAGTGAACGGTGAGATAGTGAAGAGTAACAAGGCTAAGAGTGAGATACATACAAGCGTCTCTGGTGTAAAATTCTGTCTCTCCACTACACGTAAGAGGAACAACATCACCGCCGCTACAGCCTCTACTACTGCAACTACCACAACCTCCTCCGGTCGTGTCGGCCTCGATTCACGCAACAACAGCACTTCCTCCTGTTCCTACGACTCTCGAGGCGACGTCATCTCGGAGATCTCAGCATCAGGGGACATATTAGACCTACAGATTAAAACCATATATCACTCACAGAAACTACAACCCTTTCTTAAGCCATGGACAGTATCAGGAGAGGTGAAATTACTGTGGTTACAATGGAGTGTTGAACCTTATGTAGAAGTTAAAGTCGACACAGAGACCTTAGCATTGGAAGTCGGACCTGAGCACCTATTCTGTCTGTCTGATATAATGACTCACGTGTCGCCTTGGGTGACGTCCTACCGGGGGCGAGCGCACGGGGAGCCCCACGGACCGTCGCCCCCCGCCCCCCGCCCCCCCCCAGCGCCCCCAACACCACGACATCCTCTACCAGGACGACCTACGCGCGGGAATATTCCAATACGTCAGCCTCGCTCTCGAAGAACCAAGACCTTACCAAGTCGTGTTTGACAAAATGGCTGGGACAATGATTTGGTGTTATCCTGAACCCAGAACATTAACAAGAGTTGATATATTCCCAGTACCATTCATAGCTGCTTCAGATTATACCACCATTAATGACACACAGGATAAGGATAGGGTTCTGTGTGCACTACAATATTTTGATTCATTGAGAGACACGTTCGTCACCTACCGTCAGTTCCATCTCTCTGAATCCAAGTTCTGTCAGTTGGATCTGCCTAGTTTTTATGAGAAGCAACACATAGCTGTATCATCCATGTGGAGAGTGTGTATAGATTTCTGTGAAGAGGATAGTAATAGTAACAGTGGGGACGGTAGGATAGTCGTATCACCCGGAGCTTTGGCTGCTTGTATGAGAGTCGACTCTATGTTCTCCATTGATTTATTACCCAGAACACAAGCTGTGGTCAATGTTGGACAAATACAACTAACATTATTTAACCATCTCGCTCTTACTGGTAAACAACTACCTAGAGATTTAAGGTTCTATAGTGTTGATAACTTAGCTCCTGATGAACAACCCTTCCTAACACTAACCTTGGAGAACTGTTATGTCCGTGGGTATATGTGGACATCTGCTATACATATCCAGGCGGCTGGCTCTGTTAAAATGGACATATTGAGTTACACATACCTAACCAATAGCTGTTTACTTGAACCCACATATGTTGAGTCCAGCTTAGTCCATCAGGAGGCAGAAGGTCCGGACAAACCGAGCTGCGTGGACTCCGTAATGACCGTAAAACCCATGTATGTACACATAAACCAATCTATAATACACACACTCAATGTTGCACTAGAGACCTGGCAACAGATAAACACTATCACCGTGCAACATCCACAATCAGGACCAGATATTGCAATGATCAACAAAGCACCTGTAATCATCATGACAAATTATCTCATCTGCAACGACATGAGCGATGCAATCAGGTTCGGACAGGTTGGCACGGACGAGAGCCTCCTGTTAGGGTGTCGGAGCCTTCACCTTTACTGTTGGAGAACACACAAACGAACACCGAGGTTACAGGCGTGTGTAGAGGGAGGCAAGTGGAAGTGGTGTGACCCATTCTCTATTGATAAGGATGGAATACAGGTTAATATTATATTATTTTATTTTTATTTTAATATGAACAATAATATGAACAATAATAATAATATTAATGATAATTATAGTATGAATAATAATAATAGTATGAATAATAATATGAATAATAATATGAATAATAATATGAATAATAATATGAACAATAATAATAATAAAAATAATAATAATAATAATAATAATAATAATAATAATAATAATAATAATAATAATAATAATAATAATAATACTCCTCTTCTTCTTTACAGGTACACACAATACATTATGAGGGTCGACATTTCCACTTCTTAGTAACGGTTGAACAATTATCCGCTACACAGAGACTCATCACCTTCTCTGGTCTATTATCCGTGGCTAACTGTCTATCAGAGAACTTGGAATTGAAGGTTATTGAGAACGTGAGTTGTAACGATTCAACAACAACAACGACAAATAGATTGACACACGCGTCTACGCACGCGCTTCCGAGCGAGACGGTGGCGCCATCTTTTGTCGGCGATGTGGTCGGCGTACGCGTGCGTCTCCTATCTGGCAACACTGGGGCCTCGAACGCGAATACCAACGGCCATAATAACACAATTTGGTCCGGAGAGATTCCCCTGACGGAGCGAACCAGTAAAGATTCAACCGGTTCATCCGTTTTGGTGAAAGTTCCGCTCCGTGTGAAGGGAGAGAGTGTGGTCGCTTGGTGCCGCATAGTGAGACAGAGAGTGTGTGGTAGTAGTAGTAGTGGTAGTGGTAGTGGTAGTAGTGTGTGGAGGGTACTTGTGATATTGAGTCCACAGTTTGTAGTGCGTTCTCACCTTCCCAGACCACTCATATTACATGTTAATACACACAACCATCAACATACTACTATACAGGTGAGTTATTTATCTATTTGTAGTAGTAATAGTAGTAGTAGTAGTGGTAGTAATAGTATTTTTATTATTATTATTATTATTATTATTATTATTACTATTAGTAGTAGTAGTAGTATTTTTATTATCATTATTATTATTACAGTATTATTATTATTATTATTATTATTATTATTATTATTATTAAAAGTGTGTATATTATTATTATCATTATTATTATTATTATTATTATTATTAAAAGTGTGTATATTATTATCATTATTATCATTATTATTATCATTATTATTATTAAAAGTACTGTGTGTGTGTATATTATTATTATTATTAAAATTAAAGTGTGTATATTATTATGATTATTATTATTAAATGTGTATGTGTGTATTTTTCTGTGACAGATGGTAGTAAGAGGACAGGGACACACACACACACTCCCTTGTGACGGTTCAGCACCTCACCACCTCACCTTCCAGTTAAATCCAGAGTTTCCAGTTTCCAGTCCACCTATACCTCTGTCCAGGGCTATGGCTGAACAGGTGAGGAGTGGAGGGAAGGAGTGAGAGAGAGAGAAATGAGAGAAGAGAGAGAGAGAGAGAGGGAGGGAGGGAAGGGGTGTGTGTGTGTGAGAGAGAGAGAGTGAGAGAGAGAGAGAGAGAGAGAGAGGGAGGGGGTGTGACATTACACAGTATGTATGTATGTCTGCATTATTACAACTATTATTAACAACTATTTATTAACAATTATTAACGTTTATATAGATGATATTGTCGTATACACCCGACACAGTTGACATTACACAGTATGTATGTATGTATGTATTATTACAACTATTATTAACAACTATTTATTAACAATTATTAATGTTTATACAGATGCGATTGTCGTACACACCCGACACAGTTGACATTACACAGTGTCTAAGGAAACTGTTTGATGTTCCGGTACAGTCGTGGCCGTATGTAAACAACAATCACTTTATGGATCAAGTCATATTTGCTGACCAACCTAAAATTGATCTACAGGTGAGGCAAAAAATAATAGTTATACAAATAGTTTTTTTTTTTTTTTTTTTGCCGACCAACCTAAAATTGATCTACAGGTGAGGCCAAAAATAATGTTTATATATATTTTATTACGTAATTAACTATTATATTGAACCATTTTATTACCTAATTAATAATAACTGTAATTTATTGAACTATTTTATTACTTAATTTATAACCGTGTAATATATTAAACTAATTTATTAAGTAATATATTGAATTGATTTATTGAGTAATTTATTAAACCAATTTATTAAGTAATATATTGAATTAATTTATTAAGTAATATATTAAATCATTTTATTACTGAATTAATAATAAGTGTAATATATTGAATTAATTAGTGTGTGTGTATTCCAGGTTGGGTTTTGTGGTTTATACCCACACTGTAACACTGTTGTTGTTGACATACGACCCTGGGCATTAGTCATTAATCACACGGGTATTGAGATGATACTCCAAGAAACAAACAACAACAACAACAACGGCGGTGGTAGCGGTACTACGTCGCCCTCAAGCGGTACCTCCTCTGACACGTCGCCCTCAAGCGGTCGTTGGTCTATACCTCAAGGTGCCGTCTTCGCGCCTCCAAAACTGGACGGCACCTTCACCCTCGGAGTATTGGAGTCCGAGGAGTACCACCACACACAGCCACTCCAATTATCCAAGGAGGACCGTTGGTACAGCCTCAAGTTCGAGGGTCGTATACCCCGTCAAGGAACAACTCCACTTCGCATACACACATACAATAAAATGTGCTTTATTACCATACACTCAACTTATGAAGAAAATATACAGATTTTACACCTACTACCTACATACACCATTGCAAACAATACCCAGGAGGATCTAACCGTGCGTTGTATGTATGTCTATGCCGGGGAGGTAAAGATACAACTGCCTATATCAGTGCCAGAGTGTAAAGTGCCGCCTAAACACACAAACACACACACAGACAGTATACATGAAGTAGCATTGTTATTATGGGAGAGAGTGAAAGATGAACAGACTATAGTGAAGGATGAAGAGGTGTGTTGTATACAGATTGGTCAACACGGATTACAGGGACACCCGGCGGTTATCAGAGACACCCTACATGACCGACGGATGACCATTACACTCCCCATCGCACACACCAATGTACACACACACACACACACACACAACACACTAAATCGTTCATTCCTACTGACTCATCATACACATAAAGGTCAAATTAAGTTGGTTATACAGAATGATCCAAATCCTCAAATGATTATACATAATAATACACCTGCTCTACTTATATTAGGTAAGTATTTACATATATATACATACATACTGTATATATATATATATATTCAAATTCCAATTAATATTTTCTTGTTCAATATTTACTCTCATACACACACACACACACACACATATACACACACACACATTCAAACTCATAGTAACATTATCTTCCCCAACACACACACACACACACAACTAATGGAGAAAGAACTTGAAATAATAATAATAACAATAATAATAATAATAATAATAAAAATAATACCTGACCTAATTTATATCTATCTGTTATACTACTACCACTACCACAACAACAACAACCACTACTACCACCACTACCACAACAACAACCACTACTACCACCACTACCACAACAACAACAACCACTACTACAACCACTACCACTAATACTCGACCTCTCTCTCTCCACATCAGGCCAGAGTTCGTCCAAGGAGGAGGGAATAATGGAGGAAGAACTTGACCTCTTTGCCTCCATGCCTTCAGTCCCTCCAAACCAACGGGTCGTGTACACGTTTCCACACACGGCAAACACCTTCCCAAACATACCACACACCAACACACATACACACACACACCATAATCAAACACCAAGGCTACATTTCTCACAACCTGATGTGCTCAATAATGGTACGTGTGTGTTTGGTGTTTTTTTTTTTTTTTTTTTTTTTTGTGACGTGTTATTTATTTTTGTGTGTGTGTGTGTTTGTTTGTTTGTTTTTTATTGTGTATGTGTGTGTATGATGAGTGTGTGTGTGTTTTATTTATCTGTATAATGTGTGAGAAAAATGGTATAATGAAAATAGTAATAATAATAATAATAATATTTTATTATTATTATTATTATTAATATTATTATTATTATTATTACTATTATTATTATATATATATATATATATATATATTTTTCCCTCTGATATTTTTTTTTTTTCCCTCCGATATTAATTTCTCTCTCTCTCTCTCTGGTACCCCACACAGCGGAGGTAGAGGAGGTACTATGGAGCCAAGGCATAGACATACAACAACAATACGACCAGTTTGTGAGTATACCCGGCCACGGTGACGTCAAGGTGAGGACGGAACACATGACACACACGGCACATGTGTTTATTGATCCTGTGAGTCGTGTGGAAGTGTCGGCCAGGGATGTGAGGAGTAGAATAGCTGCTATACCATCTAAAGGAAGAGTCGCTACATCTACTAATAAAGGAAGGCCAGGGAATGATGGAAAGGAGAAGGAAGGACCTCAAAGTGAAGGAGAGGCTTCAACAACAACTGCAACAGCTGCAACAACAACAACAACTGCAACAGCTGCAACAACAGCAGCAACAACAACAGCTGCAACAACAGCAGCAGCAACAACAGCAGCAGCAACAACAACAACTGCAACAACAACAACAGCAACAGCAACAATGACAACAACATCTATGAATAAGGAAATAAAGGATAAGGATGTTGAAGAGACAAACATTTCTCCAACAACAACAACAACAACAACAACAACAACAACACAAGCAATTAATTTAAGTAAAGAGAATAGTAATGGTAGTGGTAGTAGTGGTAGTTTCCCAGTTAGAGAAAATACTACACAGATGGAAACTACCAAGCCCGCCCCCAAAATGCCTGCCCCACCCCCACCACTACCCAAGACAGAGCACAAATCAACCCGTGTGATTTACTATACATTCATGTGTACACGTATCATCCTCGTTCTCAAAGACGACATAACAGACAAGGAAAACATACATGAAATACTTAGAATGTCATTAGATAACTTTATAGTAAGTATAAGACCTAAAATCGACCTCTGTGAGAAGTTACGAGCCTTAGACTACAGAGTAAAGGAACAGATGGAAGTGGTTTGGTTTATAGGAGATGCACAGATCGATAATCAACTTTATTCCCGCGGGCAGTATGATTTCCCGGTGATACTCCTACGGCAGGAGCCCGACGCCTCCCCGAAGCTCTCCCCCTTGGACCCCCTAGAGCAGGCCATGCAGAGATCGTACAACAGTGCTTTGTTTACACTAACGGTGATCATAGAGACGGCAACACCCACTCTTTGTTTACATTCAGTACATATTAAACTTAGACCAATTATACTCTATGCTGAAGATGTAATATTTTATTCACTAATGGATATATTGTCTACATTCCTACCTACACCTATACACCAACATGATCTTCACTACACACCAACAACCGGATCTTCACTACACACCGCCAACGACCGTGATAATGTGACAATAATAATGAAACTACCACGAGACATCTTAGTGAAATCTAACGCCATGACACACCCTATACACATCACCAACCTAACAGTGGACCCCATATCCGTGTTGCTCAGTGTACACGCGTCTGCAAAACTGTACGTCGCCTTAGACCGCTCTCCACTAACCTTTGGGAAATACCAACGCTTCGAGATACTCACCACAAGCTACACATTAGGACATAACCTAACTATGCATTACCTATCTGGGGCTCTGATTAGGGCAGGTTGGGTAGTAGGTTCATTAGATCTGTTAGGTAATCCTGGTGGGTTTGCCAGGACTGTAGGGACGGGTATGAAAGACTTTGTACAGTTACCCTATGAAGGAATATTACAAGGTCCCTGGGCG
>JAWZYT010005477.1:32500-37500 GCA_034508575.1 Petrolisthes manimaculis
TTTGTAATGAAGTACAATGATTACTTCTCCCTATATAACGGTAGCAACGTTATAGAATTAGCCAGACCTAACCTAACCAAATCTGGAACGGGTCAAACCACCCCAAAACTATTCGCCATTTGCATTATTTACATTTCCCAAGAACAGGCAAGCTGCCCCATACACTGCTCTGGACCGTGCTTGCTTGGATATGGTTTTGGTTTCAGCGGCTGTACGCATGGATCATCTTCATATTCCTTTGGCCGTGATATTTATTAAATAGTACAACACTTGTGATACTATATATTAAACAGTATTTTCAAAACTTTTCTGTACTTTCCTTAACCATGTACTGTATTCTGTATTTAAGAAATTTCACCTAACACAATGACTACTTTTTTAGATAATAGAAGTTAAGAAAATTCAAACCAAGACAAAATAAAACTTTGTATTGTATCTATTATTACTATCTAACCAAGCCAAAACAATAATGCATATAATATGCTCATATTTTAATTCTGTAAGTTGAAGACATGGACCAAAATGCATTTTATGCAACAAAATAATAGGTCTGTGATGAAATATGTACTACATTTCAACCTAGGTGAGTGGAATTATAAATGGGAATTTGACACACAAACATCTATTGATGGAGATGAAAGGTTGTTTGAGAATTTATTATGTATTCTCCAAATAATAAAGAATAGAGTTACATTGTACAGTATTCCACCTAAGCCAAATGCACATACTGTACTGTACCAGTGGCCTTTTTGGTATGTCTTTATCAGAGCTGTTTTCCCAATTTTTTTGTCTCATAAAATATTTATTTGTTTTATTACTTTTTTATATAGAGAGAGATAGAAAGTGGTGAGGGGAGAATAGTCATGTTCAGGGAAAGTTTAGTGTTGAGAAATGAATAAATTATGAAAACATAGGGGAGCCCAACCTAACCTACAGTATAGTCGTTTTTATGAATACTAATTTACACAGCTAATTTGACCTCAATATTCTTTACTCAAGCAAAATAATACTATCAAATGCAATAAATAAACATAGATATATATATTTACATGATCCAAACTACATTAACTTTAAATAGCACTTAATATAATTGCAAAATTCATCTTAGAATGGTCAAAAATAGTGGGTTCCCGGTTAAATCCGGTTCCCTGTTAAATCCGCTGGCGATCACACGCAATCTTTCAGTTAGTTACCCCGGTTCCCGGGGTAACTAACTGAAAGATTGCGTGTGAACGCCAGCGGATTTAATTTGGAAGTTGGTTAACGGAGTGATGGCCGAGTTATGATGTATTTTGTAAAATCTTCCCCGCGATAATTACTGATACATCGTACGTCAGCTGGAGATTTCGAGCCATTTTTCTGGGTATTATCTAGAAATCTGGAGATTTCCTATTATTTTATCAAAAAATCTGAGATTCGACTAAAAATCAGGAGATATACGATTTATTACAACAACAACAAAAAACATTAATATTATAATCGGGTGAGGTTAGTAGGTGAAGTGTAATAAGGTGCTTGTTGGTGTCTACTACATAATAATTAATTAATTATGAAAAAATAGCAATAATAATAATAATGGTGAAAAATAATAATAATGATAATAAAATAACCTTTTGTATATATGATAGTTTAGGCTAATTTGACCTCAATATTCTTTACTCAAGCAAAATAATACTATCAAATGCAATAAATAAACATAGATATATATATTTACATGATCCAAACTACATTAACTTTAAATAGCACTTAATATAATTGCAAAATTCATCTTAGAATGGTCAAAAATAGTGGGTAATGATACTAAAATATACAATATAGTGAGTGAAGTACAGTACTTCTATATCAATACCATGAAAAGTGTTAGAATGGTTAAAAATAGTGGGGAATGATACTGAAATATACATTACAGTGAACACAGTACTAAAGTAAATTTACAGCACAATTTTCACAAGACAGTATATTAGGTTAGATATAATAAAAGGAATGCAAAGAAATACAATGTTACAAGTAATAAGTACAGTATAAGTTTAGTACTCTCGTATATAAGTGACATTAATCCAATGTATTTTCGGTACCGTTTTTTCTACTGGAGTTATATAATCAATTTTTAATTAATGTCTTTGTTAGATTTGGTTATAAAAGTCAATTTGTTTGTTTACATTATTTTTACTTCAGCATTCTTTGTAAAGTAGGCAAGATTGGTGGGACACAGGAGGTTTTGTTGTCATTCTCGCTGGCTGCTGACGCTAGCAAGATATTACCAGTGTGACGGATAACAAGTTTTTGCTAGAAAGGCAGGTAGCAAAAGCAAGTGGCAAGCTAGCCAGAATTGCCCAGTGTGCCGCCACCTTGAGAGGCGGGAGATTGAAAGAAGGTTGTGCTTGGTGCTTGAACTTAAATTTATTTTTACTAAGTTATAGTGTAGTGATTAAGGGTTGATTCCACAGTGGTTTGTTTTGGTTTGTAAGGTCGCAAACGAAAGAATGTTTGTCGTGTAAATGCCTTATAGGTGAATTATTTAATGAATTTGGTAAGTAATCTATACAGTGATCATTATTATTATTATTATTATTATTAAATGCCTTATAGGTGAATTATTTAATGAATTTGGTGATTAATCTATACAGTGATCATTATTATCTAACTGTTGGATAGATATTGTGAATGTGGAAACTCACCTTTTGGAAAATAATGAAGCCTTAAAATTTTGGTTGGTTCGGGAGCTAACAAACCAATACCACTGTGGAATCGACCCTGAAATAATGAAGCCTTACAAGTGTGGTTGGTTGGGGAGCTAACAAACCAATACCACTGTGGAATCGACCCTAAGAAGCGAAACGAAGAAAATTGTCTATACAACAACACGACAATTACACAGAATATAAACAAATTAATTAACTGGACATAGCACCTTCTGGACCCGACAAATACCAAGAAGAAGAAGAAGAAGTTTAAGAAAAGGTAAATATACACTTTATTTGTATTATTTTGTATTTTATCTCTATATATCTCTATCTATCTATCTATCTATCTATTTACATGGAGGCTTCACAGGACCTTTCAATACTCTTCTCTAAGTCACTGCCGTCCCCCCCGCCCCCGCCCCCAACGCCAACACCCTCTAAATGGGCACCCTCTCCAAGGCCCCCACCACCTTCAACACTCCCTACCCCAATCTCTTCTTCTCCCACCTGTTGTTGTTGTTGTTGTTGTTGTTGTTTTTAATTAATAATTTTTATTTTCTGAATCAGTCAAATTTAGGTCGTTTTGAATCAGTCAAATTTAGGTCGTTATTATTATATTAAATAATATTTTTTTATTATTATTATATTAAATAATTTTTCACTGAAAATCGAGAATAAAGTGATAAAAGCAAGTCTTCAACTAAAGATTTATTTTATTTTATTCATTTCAACAGGAATGTAATAAAAAAATAATTTCAGCATATATTTATTATTATTTGCAATAGAAGAAATTATTACATTATTATTATTATTTTTATTATTATTATTATTTTTATTATTATTATTATTATTTTTATTATTAACATTATTATTATTATAATTAAAATATATGTAATAATTAACAATTTATTATTAGTAATATTATTATTATACACACACACACGTACACACACACACATGCACACACACAAACACACACACACACACACACACACACACACACACACACACACATATATATAAACAACATATAATTTTATAGTAATATTAATTTTAAAATTTAAATATAATTTTTATTACAATTAAAAAAAATATTAATATTAATATTTTTTTTTATTATTTATTATTTATTTATTTATTTATTTTTTATTAAAAAATTATATATAAATATAAATGTAGCTATTATTATTATTATTATTATTATTATTATTATTATTATTATTATTTATATTTATTATTATTATTTGTTATTATTATTATTATTACTATTTTTATTTTTAAGATGAATTATTTATTGAGTACAAACAAACAATAATAACAATAATAATAATAATAAATAATAATAATAATAATAATAATAATAAATTTAATCAATCTTATATAATTTTTATAAAAATCATATCCTTATATTAAATTAAAAATAATGCAGTAAAATTATTATCATCCATTTATCTATCTATTTAATCTACCTATCTCTATCTATCTATCTATTTATCTAGCTATCTATTTCCTGTATCTATCTATCAATCTATCTATCTATCAATCTATCTATCAATCTATCTATCAATCTATCTATCAATCTATCTATCTATCTATTCATCTATCAATCTATCTATCTATCTATCTATTTCCTCTATCTATCTATCTATCTCTCTATCTATGTATCTATCTATCTATCAATCAATTTATCTCTCTATCTATCTATCTATCTATCTATCTATCTATCTATCTATTTACATGGAGGCTTCACAGGACCTTTCAATACTCTTCTCTAAGTCACTGCCGTCCCCTCCGCCCCCGCCCCCAACGCCAACACCCTCTAAATGGGCACCCTCTCCAAGGCCCCCACCTTCAACACTCCCTACCCCAATCTCTTCTTCTCCCTCCTGTCGCTGTTGTTGTTGTTGTTGTTGTTTCTGCTGTTGTTTGGTATCATAGGTGTTCCCCCCCTCCCCCACTACCACCCCCACACCCCCACCGCCCCCAATACCGCCCACAACACCGCCCACACCCCCACCTTCGCGGATACTGAGGCGGGATTTCATCTGTCTGGTGAGAGGAGGGACTGAGTTGCGTGGTAGTAGGAAAGTGCTCAGGTTAAACAAGTCCAAAAACACCTTGTAACGATCACTGTAATGGAGAGAGAGAGTGTGTGAGTGAGGGAGGGAGGGAGAGAGTGTGAGGGAGGGTGTGTGTGTGAAGGAGACGCACACACACACACACACACACTGAAGGAGACGCACACACACACAGAGAAAGAGAGGAGAGGGAGAGGGAGAGAGAAGAGTGTGTGTGTGTGTGTGTGTGTGTTGAGAG
>JAWZYT010005478.1:5000-40000 GCA_034508575.1 Petrolisthes manimaculis
TCACAACTGCTCTTCAACTGTCCTAAAAAAAAAAAAAAAAAAAAAAAAAAATCTTCATCACTTTGGATATAAGTTTTTATTGTTAAGGACCTCACCAGCTACCTTATGCCGTGTGAGAAGGGAGGCTTTGGAACCTCCTAAAACAACGCCTTTTAATGCTCACAGGTTTCGAAAGGGCTGAGATTGAAGGGATCTCAGGTGTGTGGGGTACGAGTAATGGAGATGCCTCAGGACCCCCATAGGTATTCTCTTAGATTAATTAGCCTGACCAGCTCCCTGTGACCATTCTTAGGTGCCTAAAGGCTCGACTGCTCTTTGGTGAGAGAGCTTTCATGCCTTGCTGGTTGCCAGGCCAGTAAAAGATCTCGGATTAAATCGTGGGCATTTAGCTTTACTATTTGCTTTAAGTTTGGCCGCGGAGGATTAGTAGGGATTAGTAGGAAAACGATACACTTCAAGCACCCCTGTCGAAAAATCAGAGTCCCATTTATTTGGGACTCTTGTGCTGCTCAGTTGGGAGCTGCGGCACGATTGGGGCCGTCCGGCCCAGGGGAGACCTTAGGGTTGGTGTGCTTGGCTCATAAGGTTTTCTGTTGGCTGAACGACCGAAAACCTTCTGGAAGTAGGCGGATGAGACTTATGCGAGACTAAATCACATTACCCTTTCTTTTATATTATTGGTCTTATATTGAATTAGAGCGAGATGACTGGTCCATCAGCAAGAAAATTTACATGTTCTACATGCAAGGTGTACGCTGGTGTGAGGACTTCAGCGGGAGGAGTGCGAGTGACCTAGACCCCTCAAGTGTCTGCGACTTTTTGCAAACTCGAGGAGAGGTTGATGGAGCACATGGCACTGCTCACGAAGGAGAACAACTCCCTAAAGGAGAAAGTTCTCCTGATGGAGTCTAAGAGGTGTGACTGTCACATGAGAGACGAGGCAGTCCAAGGAGCTTCCTCACCAGAGAGCTCCACCACGGCGGTGAAGAAAAAGAAGAAGAAGAACAAGAAGAACAACAATGAAGAGGGAAAAGAGACTGCAGAAAAGCAAAATAGAAAAGAGACTGCAGAAAAGTGTGATGAAGAAGAGGAAGGGAATATAGAAAAGGGAGAAAACCCCAAGAAGACAATTGAGGAGGGATTAGAGGAAAGTGAAGACAAGGCAACAGAGAAGGAAAGAAATGAAGAAGAAAAAGAAGACGAAGAAGAAGCAACCTGGAGGAAGTGACAAGGGAATTCCAAACACTCTCGGGTTCCTCACAAGGCATCTCGTGCTCCTACCAAGGAGAAACCTGTGGAGATACACATTGTAGGTGATTCCCAGGCACGAGGGCTGCAACCCCTAATGGCAGCTCGCCTTCACTCTTCTGTGAAGGTGAATTGTCTACCAGGTTGTGGCAATGCTGACCTCCGAAAGGAAGCTGAGAGGATCCAAACGTCCAGATCTGCTGTCATTGCACTCATGGTGAGTGTAATGACATCTACCTGAGAAATGGTAGAGTAGGCATGACTGAAGGAGTCCTCTCGGATGTGCTCGGTGCAGTAGACGACTGTGGGTTAAAAACCCGCAGAAGGGTAGTTATTGGCGTGCTCCCAAGGAGAGGCCCTTCAGGGACTGCTCTGTCAAAGAACATTGCAGTAAATCAGCGCCTGGCTGATTTGTGTACTGCTGAGGGGGTGTTCTTTGTGGACCCCTACACCTCATTCTTTGGTAGAGACGATCTCTACCAGAGGGATGGCACGCATCTCTCACCAAAGGGGAAGGAAGTCCTTTCCAAATTAATGGAAGACACCGTCCGACGATGTCTCAGGAGCACTCGACCGAGCGTGGAGGAGAGCCCTCGTCGCTATGCTAGAGTGACCCCAGAGAAGACATTCGCCGAGATCCTGAAGAAGGATATCCCCAGCACTACCAAGACAGCGATCAAACCGGGAAACGGAGGAGAATAGGGAGCCCTGCAGTTGGGGGTTCCCTAAAGGTTCTATTGTTCAATGCCAGGTCCATCCGAAACAAGTTTTTGGAACTGCGGGCCCTCGTTGCGACAGAGGAACCCGAGATGGTGGCCATAACGGAGTCATGGTTGAGAACCTCAGACAGAGATCTTGAAGGGGAATTCATGATTCCAGGCTACCAACTCTTCCACAAAGATAGAGAAGACAGAGGGGGTGGTGGTGTGCTGTTGTATGTAAAGAACTCCATCAAATCGATGACCTGCAACATCACATCGAACCACGAGCTCCTTGGAGTTGACCTAGAAATAGGCACTGCAAAATACAGAACCCTGCTGCTTTATAGACCCCCTGGACAACTCAGTGAGATGGACAGGGACCTATACCAGTTGCTGGGTGAACTAGTGGATGGCAGGGTGTGCATCCTTATGGGGGACTTCAACACACATGTTGACTGGGAAACCAGAGAGCCCTCTGCTGAGAACACACCACTCTTGGAGTTTGTAAATGATGAATTCCTCACTCAATGGGTAAGGGAGCCAACAAGAGGTGATAACATACTCGACTTGGTCCTCACCTCTGAGGATGACATCATTCAAGACCTCTCTGTAAATGAAGAAATAGGTGGAAGCGACCACAAGCTTATAAGATTTTTAGCTAAAGTCCCTAATATGGAGATCGTGACCCCGGTGCACAGAAAATTAGACATGGGGAGAGCGAACTTTGCAGGTCTTCGTGAAGGCGTTGCTGAAATGGAACTAGAGGAGGGAGAGAGTGCTGATGATCTGTGGAGGTCATTCTTGTCTTCCTTCATGGAGCTTCAGTCGTGCTTTATTCCTCTGAAGGGAACAGGTCAGAAGTTCATTCAACCGAAGTGGTTTAATCGGGAAATCCTTAACCTACTAAGGGAGAGGAGAACAGCATACCGTCGAGCGAAGACATCTGGGGACTTTGACGATCATAGAAGACTGAATCGAAATGTGAAGTCCAAAATAAGGGTGGCTAAGCGTGCTGAGGAGGTCCGTGTGGCTAGACTCTGCAAAGAGAACCCCAAGGAGTTTTTCAGTTATGTGAATGGCCGTAAACCAATCCGACGCAGGATTGGTCCCTTGGTGAATGAGGATGGAGCATTGATGCACTCTGATGCAGAAAATGCTAACCTCTTAAATGAATACTTCTCTTCAGTGTTCTCTGAGGAGAGTGGTCTCATTCCCGAACCTTTGGACTTCTCCAGTGAGAAGTTGGAGTCAATGGTCTTCACCCGAGAAGAAATTGAGAGAAAAATAATCGAATTAAAGGCAAACAAGTCCCCCGGTCCGGATAGGTTCTTACCTAGAGTGTTGAAAGAAGTGCATGGTGAAGTATCACAACACCTGTGCATGGTCTTCAACAGGGTATTTCAGACTGGATGCATTCCTAGAGACTGGCGTGAGGCAGAGGTGACTCCTATCTTCAAGAAGGGAGATGCTAGCCAACCGTCAAACTACAGACCCATCAGTTTAACCTCGATAGTCTGTAAACTCATGGAGAGCATCATGGTGGACAAAATAACGGCACACTTAGAATCAAATTTGCTACTGAGGGGTTCCCAACATGGGTTCCGGCAGCACCGGTCATGCCTCACAAATCTGGTGGAATTCTTCCATTTTGTTTTCAGTGAGCATGATCAGGATAAAGCAGTCGATGTTGTCTACTTAGACTTTCAGAAAGCCTTTGATAAGGTACCCCACCGCCGCCTCCTTCGGAAAGTGCGTGCACTGGGCATAGACGGAAATGTGGCAAATTGGATAGAGAACTGGCTAAGTGACAGACGGCAGCGGGTAGTAGTGAATGGACAGGCTTCAGAGTGGGTTCCCGTTACTAGCGGTGTTCCCCAAGGTTCTGTTCTGGGACCACTACTGTTTATCATTTATGTTAATGATATGGATGGTGACATGGTTGCCAAGATTTCCAAATTCGCCGATGATACTAAGCTTGGTATGAATGTCGCGAAAGAAGGAAATACTACCCGCTTACAAGAAGATCTTAGGAAGATCGGGGAGTGGTCTGACACGTGGCAAATGCCATTTAACGTGAACAAATGCAAAGTTATGCATATAGGCCACAGAAACCCCCGAACAGAGTATACCCTTAAGGGCAATGCTCTCGTAAGCACTGATACTGAGAAAGACTTGGGTGTAACTATCACTAGCGACCTCAAGTTCTCAAAGCAGTGTATTGAGGCAGAGAAGAAAGCCCAAAGGATGTTAGGGTACATAAAGCGACAGTTTGGATACCGGAACAAGGAGATAGTACTTTGTCTGTACAATTCCCTTGTCCGACCGCACCTGGAGTATGCAGTCCAATTTTGGAGTCCCTCTTACCGAAAGGATATCGTGAGATTGGAACGAGTGCAAGCCAGGGCAACCAAACTTATACCCTCCCTTAGACACAAGAGCTATGAAGATCGGTTGGTAGAACTCAACCTGTTCTCTTTGGAAACTCGGAGACTGCGTGGTCAGCTTATCGAAGTGTTTAAAATACTACGAGGCTTTGACAATGTAGACTACAGGGACATTTTCCAACTCAGTGAGGGAACAACAGGAATCATGGCTACAAACTTGAACTGAAGCGATACAACCGTGATCGGTGTGGTAAATTCTTTACGTACAGCATCTGCGGTACTTGGAACGCGCTCCCTGCTGTTGTAGTCAACAGCAACTCTGTGGATCAGTTCAAGTCCAGATTAGACAAAGTCTTAAATCACCGTTCTAGGTGTTTAAGCCGTTGTGTGAGTGTTCCTTGATGGTTTCACATGACCCATTCAAGGACGGTCACATACTTGCACAACTAAACCCACAGGTACCCCCTTTGTATGGATCGTAAGGTCTTCTAGGGTACTTCTTTTCCTTGTAACTCTACCTATCTATCTATTTATCTATACATATCCAACTCTCCCTCTCTCTCTCTCTCTCTCTATTTATCTATCTATCAACATATTCTTCAGTCTATCCTACTTATCTTATCCTTCCTTCTTTCCTTCCTTCATTATTGTCTTTCTTATCTCTTGTTTATTATTATTATTGTCTTTCTTATCTTTTGTTTATTGTTGTTTATGAGTTCTTCCTGTTTTCCCTCATCATCTCATTTCCTTGACCTACTGTTTTATCTTACACTTCCCCTCTCTCTCTCTCTCTCTCTCTCTCTCTCTACTCTCTCTCTCTCTCTCTCTCTCTCCTAGTTTACATAAACGATGTAGATGAAGGTCTCTCATGCATAATATCGAAGTTTGCCAATGACACTAAAATTACAAATACAGTACTCACTAATGCACAAACTAAAGAAATGCAAGATAATCTCGATAAATTGGCGAATTGGGCGAAAACTTGGCAAATGTCTTTCAATGCAGATAAATGTAAAGTGCTCCACATCAGACATCGTAACGTAACAGCAAACTACTCGTTAAACGGTAATCAACTTAAAAGCGTGGACCAAGAGACATACTTAGGGGTAACAATATCAAGTAACCTAAAACCCAGTCAGCAGTGTACGAAAGTAATTAAGAAAGCAAATAAAACTATCGGCTTTATTGGCAGAGCATTCGAGTATAAGTCCAAAGATACAATCCTCACTTTGTATAATTCCTTGGTCCGTCCCCTTATGGAATATTGTGTCCAAGCCTGGTGCCCGTACTACCAGAAAGATAGAGTAAAATTGGAACGAGTCCAACGTAGAGTTACTAAAATGATACCAAGTCTAAGAAACAAAACGTATGAGGAGCGGCTAAATGATTTAAATCTGTTGCCATTAGCACAACGTAGATTGTGAGGCGACTTAATCCAGGTATTCAAAATAATCAAAGGCATAGATAATATGGACTTCAACAAATATTTCATATAAATCCAAAAATTTCTTTTTTAACCGAGTTGTCAACTTATGGAATGGGCTTCCCCGTAACGTAATAGACTGTAATACCGTAGACAGCTTCAAACGTCGCTTAGATAAACACCTTGCGTCTAATCCCCGACTTTCGATGTTTACTAATGAATAATATTTGCCCATTACAGGTGGCAAGTTAGCCAAATTTCAACTATCTTTCCTATAAAATTTCCTTGTGGAGTATTTTCTGCCAACCCCACAAGGTTCTGACTCCTGACTTTATTTCCTGTACGGCACAGGCCGGAGGGAGTGGAGGGTGGGGAGAGAGCCTTCTACTTTGCTATCCTTATCTACGACTATCACTGGGAGAAATTCATTCTCCACCAGTAACCTTCTAATCAGATCACCCCGTGTGGACCGTAAGGTCTGTTGTGGTCTGTGATTCTATGTAACTCTATGTTACTCTAACACACACTCACACACACAGAGAAAGAGGGAGAGAAAGGTGAGCATTAGTACACACACACACACACACACACACAGTACTTCTTCCCTTCACGTCTTGTGGGCTATATTCCTGGTATGGCACAAGACAGACCACTTATTGGGGCTTCCCTCTCTCTCTCTCTCTCTCTCTCTCTCTCTCTCTCTCTCTCTCCTTTTATCTATCTATTTATCTATACATATCCTACTCTCTCTCTCTGTCTCCTTTTCGCAATGATCTATATATTTTCTATTCCTCTCTCTCTCTCTCTCTCTCTCTCTCTCTCTCCTCTCTCTCTCTCTCTCTCTCTCTCTCTCTCTCTCTCTCTCTCTCTCTCTCTCTCTCTCTCTCTCTCTCTCTCTCTCTCCTCTCTCTCTCTCTCTCTCTCTCTCTCTCTCTTTCTCTTTCTCTCTCTCTCTCTCTCTCACACCTCTCTCTCTCTCTCTCTCTCTCTCTCTCTCTCTCTCTCTCTCTCTCTCTCTCTCTCTCTCTCTCCTTTTCGCATTGTTCTATAATAATATTGGCTCTTGTTCTCTCTCTGTGTGTGCGTGTGTGTGTGTGTGTGTCTGTGTCTGTGAGTGTGTGTGTGTGTGTGTCTGTGTCTGTGAGTGTGTGTGTGTGTGTGTGTGTGTGTGTGTGTGTGTGTGTGTGTGTCAATCAAATGTCTGACGTCATTCAACAAGATGGAGAAATACATTAAAGGGTTTTCCACACACACACACACACACACACGTTTCAATGCCACTAAAATTACACACATATATACACACACACACACACACGTTTCAATGCACTAAATTACACATACACAATAACACACACACACACACACACAGAATTATCTATGCTACAAAAATTACACACACACACACACACACACACATAAATTAACATCAAAAAACACATGTCAACTTAACTTCTCACACATCATTTTTACATCTATCGTTATCATATTTCTCATTATATTATTCATCTATTAAATTTTCTTCCATATAGCACATTATGTCCATGTATCTATTTGTGTATTTTTATTATTATTATTATTATTATTATTATTATTATTATTATTATTATTATTATTATTATTATACACACACATTTCAATGCTACAAAAATTACACACACACACACACACACACACGTTTCAATGCCACAAATAATTTACACACACACACACAGAGGTTTCAATTATATAAAAATTATATACACACGCACACCAAATAAATGAAATACCTCAAATACCCTCCCCCCCCCCCCCATCAACCTGTAAAAGTCTACGGTCATAACACCTAATATTTGAGAGAGAGAGAGAGAGAGAGAGAGAGAGAGAGAGAGAGAGAGAGAGAGAGAGAGAGAGAGAGAGAGAGAGAGAGAGACAGATAGAGAGAGAGAGGAGATTACATAAAAGTGAAATTTATTGAGTGTATGTGTGTAATTTTTTGTAGCATTGAAACTTATATGTGTGTGTGTAATTTAAAAACATTGAAACTTGTGTGTGTATGTGTTTATTTTTTGTAGCATTGAAATATATGTGTGTGTGTGTGTGTGTGTGTGTGTGTGTGTGTGTGTGTGTGTGTGTGTGTGTGTGTATGTATAATTTAATAGCATTGAAACTTGTGTATGTGTGTGTAATGTTTGTAGCATTGAAACTTGTGTGTGTGTGTATGTGTGTGTGTGTGTGTGTGTGTATATATATATATATGTGTGTGTGTGTGCGTGTGTCCCCAAACGTTAAAAACAAACAGTATGGATGGATTTATCAATATATTCACTTATTCGCTTTGGTTACATTGGAGTGCTTGATTCCTCCAAAATATGCCAGGAAACAGAACCAGGAGAGCAAAAAGTAATGGTGTTCTGTTGCTTGGAATAGTTTGGAGGATTCAGTTGCTCCAGATTTACCAACACTGAATTTCCTCCTTAAAGAACCACTACTTTATGGTCTACTTTTGTTTACTCCAGCTCTTCCTTCTTCTCTCTCTCTCTTTCCCTCTCCCTTTCTCTCTTTCTCTTTTCTCTTCCTCTCCCTCTTCCTTCTTCTCTCTCCCTCTCCCTTCTTCTCTCTTACTTTCTCTCCCTCTCCCTTCCTCTCTCTCCCTTTTCTCTCCCTTTTCCCTTCTTCTCCATTCAACTTCCTTCCTCTCTCTCCCTTTTCTCTCCCTTTTCTCTCCCTCTCCCTTCTTCTCTCTCCCTCTCCCTTCTTCTCTCTTACTTTCTCTCCCTCTCCCTTCCTCTCTCCCTTTTCCCTTCTTCTCCATTCAACTTCCTTCCTCTCTCTCCCTTTTCTCTCCCTTTTCTCTCCCTCTCCCTCTCCCTTCTTCTCTCTTCCTTTCCCTTCTCCCTTCCTCTTCACTTTCAAGGACATGTTCACTAAGTACAATTGATCTGTGTGGCTTACCAAGGTTGCACATAAACAAGGTTGCACATAAAACACCGAAATATTTGGTTCTAGCAATTATTAAAAGGGTGGGGAGGGAAGGGGTGATTAAAAAGGGGTGGGGAGAATGGGGGGAGGGGTGTTTGAAAAGGGTGGGGGAGGGGAAGGGTGGGGAAGAGAGAAGGGGTGATTGAAATGGTGGGGAAGAGAGAAGGGGTGATTAAAAAGGATGGGAGGGGTGGGGGAAGGGGTGATGAAAGGGTGGGAGAGAATGGGGGGAGGGGTGGATAAAAAGGATGGGAGGGGTGGGGAAGGGGTGGGGCATTTGTTGTTGTGGATAAAGTGGAG
This sequence comes from Petrolisthes manimaculis, assembly GCA_034508575.1. NCBI lineage: Eukaryota > Metazoa > Arthropoda > Malacostraca > Decapoda > Porcellanidae > Petrolisthes > Petrolisthes manimaculis. The sequence continues at coordinate 14,018 of JAWZYT010005478.1, forward strand.
AGGGGGACGGGGGATGATTTTCTTGTTGGTACATTTTGGAAAGTCTGTGATTCCTCCAAACGATACCAGGAAACAGGCTGGTTAGACCTAAGTGTGTGTGTGTGTGTGTGTGTGTGTGTGTGTGTGTGTGTGTAGTAAGAAAATGTGTGTATATGTGTGTGTGTCCTGTGATAAAATGTGTGTGTATGTATGTGTGTGTGTTCTGAGAAAAAATGTGTGTGTCCAGAGAAAAAATGTGTGTGTGTGTGTATATACTGCGCACTAGGACTCAATGACCTTTCTACACACACACACACACACACACACACACACACAAACACGTACACACTGTATATATAGCCAGAGAGAGGCCTGTTTGTATGACCTCTATGCAGTCTCTCGCCCTTCACCCCCCCCCCCCTAGCCTAACCTAACCAGAGCACACACACACACCCCTAGCCTAAACCCACTCAGAGAACCCCCCTCCAGCCTAACCCCATTCAGAGAACCCCCCCCAGCCTAACCCCACTCAGAGAACCCCCCCAGCCCAGTCTAACCCAACCCAGAGAACCCCCCTTAGCCTAACCCCACTCAGAGAACCCCCCCAGCCTAACCCCACTCAGAGAACCCCCCCCCAGCCCCAGCCTAACCCCCCCCCAGAAAACCCACTCAACCACTTCCACCAACAACCACTTCCACCAACAACTCCTTCTTCTCCACTAAATATTATACCCACTATCCTCTTAATTATCTTGGTTAATTTGGTGGTGTTTCCTGCATATTTTGGAGGAATCAAGGTACATATATATATATATATAATTATAGTGTTTAGAAAGTAAGTCAAGTTTTCCTAGCTTATTATTCATATTTATTCATATTTATTCCTATTTCTACTAAGGATGTCATGTATACCTTGTCCAGTACGTGTATTTTATCCTATTATTTAGCCCTAATGTACAGTTGAACAAGTAGAAAGTGTAATAACATTATTCACTTTCTACTTGTTCAATTATACCAAAAATATAATACTGTCTTATGAGGATAGTACAGGATATATTTACATTTTTTTTTCTCTTTCTTATTTTTTTGTTCATTGGAGTGCCTTAATTCCTCCAAAGTATGTGAGGAAACAGAGCCAGATGAGCACAAATGATGGCGTCCTGTTACTTGGAATAGTATGGAGGAATCAATTGCTCCAGATTAACCATCAGTACACTATACTTAATTAATCTGGCACTGGGCAAATATTCAGACCTAACCTTGTGTCCTCACGCCAATTTAACGAGAACTTGTCTTGTTATGAAAATTTGGATGGCTTCTGATTCCTCCTAAATATGGCAGAAAACAGAACGTGTGTGTGTGTGTGTGTGTGTGTGTGTGTGTGTGTGTGTGTGTGTGTGTGTCCTTTGATAAAATGTGTGTATGTGTCCTGTGACGGAATGTGTGTGTCCTGTGATAAAATATGTGTATATGTATGTGTGTCCTGAGATAAAATGTGTGTATATGTGTGTGTGTTCTGAGATAAAATGTGTGTATGTGTGTGTCTGTCCTGGGGATCTGTTTCGTGGCAGTGTGTAGAAATCAGCAGAGACCTTCAAACTTACTGTAAACAACAAGAAAATTTCCCTTTGATTAATGTTAATGATATCTACACACTTGTCCTACAAAATTACAAATAATGCAAGACTTTCCTCGTAAATATATATAAAGTTTCGTCAAATTTCCTCGTAAATTGAAGGAAAGGTTCTTAAAATTTCCTCGTAAATTGAAGGAAAGGTTCTTAAAATTTCCTCGTAAATTGAAGGAAAGGTTCTTAAAATTTCCTCGTAATTGATGGAAAGTTTCGTCAATTTTCCTCGTAATTGATGGAAAGTTTCGTAAAATGTCCTCGTAAATTGATGGAAAGTTTCGTAAAAAAAAATTCACGAACTGATGTATAGTATAGCAAAATAACTCAAATCACTAGTAATATAAATTCTTTGATAAAACTGTTACATTCAACACGTCTATATTTGGTATATATTTTTGTAATATTTACCTAAAAAAATTTGTTTACTCGTCAATTCTTTCCTTTTTCTCCAGTATCTTATTCTTAAACTGAAAAAGAACAGCAGCATTTCGTAATTTTTTTAACTACACATCAATATTTTTGTAATATTTACCTTATTTTTTGTTTACTCCTCAATTCTCCTTCCTTCCTTTCTATATTCTTTCCTTCGAGGTTCTTATCCTTATTATGTAACTGTATCTAAATAACTGTATGAATTCCTTGTAATAATAGTACAGCATGTAATTGTAATTGAGTGTAATCACGCCACACGTGATAATGTTATTGTTGATGTTGTCGTTGTCGTCGTCTTCCAAAATGTCAAATGAAAGCCTGTGTTGTGCTGTGGAGAAATAAATCACACACTCCTATTTCGCACACGAGGGAAAAATAACTAATAATAATAAAAGTCAAGGTAAACTGTACATAAAATCAACCGGCCAAGTCATGTCAAGACAGTGAATATGAGTTTGACAATTTTGACACTTTTCATGTATACGATTTTTTTTCCAGCCTTATTAGTCTTTCCAACGGCGCAATTGCAATACTCAAAAATAACTATGCATTTTTTTATAGTATTGCATTGCCATTTTGCCAGACACTGTGCCCTACCCCAAAAAAAGTAGTGAATTATGCTATTAATAATTAAAATGGTGAATTATCCCAAGTTGCCCGGTATTGTTCACATATACTGTACTGTATATAAGCACTTTAGGAAAATATAAGAAGGCCAATTTAAACAAGCTAAAAAAAAGTATGTGACTCGGGTCCGAAGGGGTGCCAAGTCCATAATGGAGTGTTGGAATATGGAAAACAGGCTGAAGATAAATATTTTTTCCTCCATGGCGATCGACCTCCTCCCCACTAGAGACCCTATATAATCTTATTAATTATATAGGGTCTCTACTCCCCACTATAGAAACGAGGCATTGTTGAGATAACATTATTAATTATACAGTACTGTAGGTAGATCACACATTCACTACATTTACAATTTTATTAAAAACTTGACCATACAGTTCCAATCCAGAACCGGAAGATGATGATCTATAGCCCCTCAGGAAGGAAACCAATAGTGCAAAGAAACAAAAAAAATGACCAACAGAGAGAAATAGAGATAAATAAGATGGTCTGACACTTGATTAAAATTACACGTTTGCAAAGAAACAAAAAAAATGACCAACAGAGAGAGATAGAGATAAATAAATTGATTAAAATTACACGTTCTTTGTTTTGTCTTTTTCTAAGACTGATAGGGAAAACTGTCAATATTTGTCACAGTTTAATGGATGATCGAGACAGTGTGTTGCTGATATTTCTAATGTTTTTAAAAAGTAAGGTACAATTTTTCGCAAACGGCAACGGAGAAGAAGGACTTGTAGTATTTCTAGTTCTAATTAAGGGGGAAGTTCAGTGTTAGTAAATCTGGAGCAACTGGTTCCTCCAAAGTATTCAAAGCAACAGAACACCACCATTATTTTAGTTCATATGTTCCTGTTTCCTGGCATACTTTGAAGGAATCATGGCACTACCAAATGAAACAAAAATGAATTACCCCCTTAAGGAGATACAGTATTATTCTTTTGTTGTAGAATAGGCAATTGGAAAGTCTCCGATTCCTCCAGAAAACTGCATACTGTACTCCACAAAACACAGATCCCCTATTAGTAACATTAAGGGGGTGTGGGAATAGGGGGGCAGGCTTGGGGGAGTTTTGGTGGGTGCAGGAGTAGGGGGACAGGCTTGGGAGGATTTTGGGGGTTTTAGGGGTGTGTGGGAATATGGGGACAGGCTTTCTACCCACCCCAAGCTTGTCCCACTATTCCCGCACCCCCCCAGTCCCCCGCCCAAGCCTGTCCCCTACTCCCACACCCCATTAAGGTGACTTGTTTCCTGGGATAGTTTGGAGGAATCGTTAACCTTCCAATTCACCAAAATTAAAATACAGTATCTCCTTAATTAAGTAAATCATAAATAGGATAGCAGAGTAATCCACATTTGGCAAATAGGAAAAAAAAATCTATAATAATAGCAACTTATAGTTTTTTGTGATACACTTGATGATGCTTTAGTTTCCTGCAAACACAAGAAAATAATAGTAATTACTTCAATACAAAAACTCAAGTACAATAATAAAAAAAAAAAATATGCTACTGTATACTCCATTTTTTCATTTTTTTTTTTATCTTGGCAAAAATGCATCACTTCCCTTCTCATTAAGTAATATGTCCTTAGATACAGGATTTGTGTACAGTCGGCGGCAGAAGTCCTGTCGCTCCACCTGCTTCACCGAGACAGGCAGTGTTCATAGACTCGAGAAATATGCACGTTTTCTACATCTAATAATCTTGAGTCTATGAACATCGCGTGCCTCGGTGAAGCAAGTGACGCGACACGACTTTTGCCGCCGACTGTACATGCCAGTATTTATGAGTTGCAAATAAGTACAGTACAGGACATGGTTGGGTAAATGTTTGGTGTAATTTGCTCACATTACATTACATTCACTGAGAAATCCAAGGAAATTATATAAGGAGCTTGGACCATTTTGACAGGTTAAAAAAAGAAATAGAGTATCGGCAGATGTCACGGGAAACCATTATAATTGCTCGGCTTTGTGCTTAAATATTCATCTGCTTATAATTAAATGGGAAACACAGTGTTGGTTAATCTGGAGCAACCGATTCCTGTAAACTCTTCAAGGCAACAGGTCACCATTTATCTTTCTTAAATCTGATCCTTGTTTCCTGGCATTCTATGGAGGAATAAAGGTGCTCCAATGTACGGTACCAAACGTGTATTACCGACTTATTTAATGATGAAATTAAATCATGTACACACAAACAAAAATAACTATCGGTGCAATTCTCGTATGAAACATTCTGGCAACTCAGATGATGGATACTGAAAAATAGCTTGTGTGTGTGTGTGTGTGTGTATTCCTAGGGTATCGCAAACTGTGCTGATCATATACGAAACCATCAGATCCCTCCTTGCTCCATCATTTTTTTTATCGTGTGTACACAAACATGTTCATCTTCCTCCTGTGAAACATACTGAATAAAGGAGATGGCAAAGGGGGCATCTTTCTTTATATGTACAGTTACCAAAAAAGGTATTGCGACAACTATTGATACAACATTAAATATATTAATGTCCATAGTTGTCTGTAGGGATTATAAGTATGTATTACAGAAGGATATGTATATTTCCTTCTGTTATACTGTACATGCTTATAGTCCCTACAAATAGTTGTGGATATTACTAGGATTACTAGGGTTAAAGTTCTATCAATAGTTGTCGCAATACCTTATTTGGCAACTGTACCTGACTTGAGACCAACGACACTTTTGCTTTGTGATTCCTCCAAACGGCATAAAAAAAATAATACACTATCTTGCTTTAATTGTCTCTGTCCCACTTTGGAGGACTTAAAATAATCCTTCATCCCACCAGTAATACCTTCCCATCCTTAAAATAATCCTTTGTTCAGCCTATACATATTACCTTCCCACCCTCAATATAATTCTTCACTCCACCTACAATACCTTCCTGACCCCTTAATATTATCTAAATAAAATATCCCTTTAGAAATGTTACAATAGCCTGTTTCAACTGCAGTGACATCCAGTTGCATAGTGTAATGTTATTCTCTGTGGCATAATAACTTGAAATGCAATAATATGAGTTACAATTACTAAACTTATGAGGTCTCCTAACTGGTTGAAGGCCTTTGTTGTCAGTAATTTGGAGGAAACTGATTTGTCCAGACTATGCCATAAAACTGACACCCTCAGTACAGTACAATATACCTGTAGTATAATGGGTCGTATGCAAGAATATCCGTAGTGTTGATCATGGTGTATTGAGGGGGAAGTACAGTGTTGGTAAATCTGGAGTAAATGATTCCTCCAAACTATTCCAGGCAACAGGATACCATTATTTTTCTTCATCTGGGTCTGTTTCCTGGCATACTTTGGAGGAATCAAAGCACTCCAATCTATCAAAAGTATACTCTCCCGTTAACAGTACGATGACTCTGTAGTGTTGCTATTGTGTCATGTTACCGTTACCACACCATCGTCAACACCACAACTGTTCTTACATACAACTCAATATCTTATGTGGCAGAGTTTGGGCCTTGGGGGAATCAGAAGACTCTAATTCATTAACATAATAGCAGATGCCATACAGTAAACAGTATTGTAGTTGTTGTTGTTGATGTTCTATTGTAGTTTTAAAATGAATTACTATTCTTAGTGACTTTTATCATTGAAAAACTCTGGCTTAGGTACTGTATCTGACATCAACAGTTTCATGTGACAAATGACACATATCAATACAGTGCCAATGCAAATTAAAATAAAAACAGCATCATACTTCAAACATCCGTCTAGACAAAATTTGAGAATCATCCAGGTCTGGAGCTCATTCAACATATATTTCATACACTGTACAAACTAAAACATTATAAAAAGAAATTAAAAACAGTATTAAACATTGTAAACTAACCCCAGATTCACCTCAAGAATCTCACAAACAGAAACTATTCATGACAATTATATAATACACTGTCACTGTTCAGTATAATACACTCTCCTCTCTTTTTATGAGAGTTTAAATTATGTGAATTTGAAACAGTGCATATCATGAAAAAAATTAAACCAATGCAATTTACACGAACTCTTAAAATAACACGAACAAGGAGGCTCCATTTTCAAGTTAAAGTACCATTATTTCTTATGGAAATGTACAATTTACTTTATGCGACCCTTTCAGGAACCTAACCTACCATAAAAAAAGAAGAGAGTGTAATATTTCAAGAAGTACTGTACAAGTTTATGGAATCTGTAAACAATACAGTTCTGTGTAAGTGATACTGTATACCGGTACTGTAGGTGAGATTTCATTACTCTCAATATTTATCCCAAAAGCAAACAAAAAACATAAATGTTAGATTTATTTTTCATAATGTAAAAATGAAAATAATATAGCACAACACTTAAAATACATTCACATTCAAACTAAATACAGGCATAGCAATGAAATGTTAACATCCCCATTTAATGATGATTAACTTTGCTGTACAGAACTGAGTGGCAAGATCTTGGTTTACTATAAAACACACACACACAAAATTACTGTAGTGTCCAATATACACAAGGTAAAAAAAAAACTATCAGTGAACTTCTCCTGTGAAACACTCAGATTTCTCAGACAATGGATACTAAAATACAGCTTGTTTATTCCTGGGGCCTCATGACCTGAGCTGATCATTTACACAACCATCACACTACTCCTGCTTCATAGTTTTTTTTTACCTTGTGTACCATTTTTTGCTATATAACACAAAGGGCCAGATTCTTTATGATAACACAAGAAAAATTAATTTTGCTGCACAGAAACCAACTGGCAAGATAATGATACTTTAAGGAACACAGAAATACAAAAATAGTAGCTATGGTATCACTAGACTGCTAACATCTGCCTCTCACTGATGACAAATTATAGTGTTGGAAACAAAAGTGGCAAGATATTGGTACATAGAGAACACACACACACACACACACACACACAAAAGTGGTAGTGTATATAATTTGACTGCTAACCTTCCCTCCTCCCTGATAATAAATTTTGTTGTACAGTACAAAACAAAGTGACTTAATGCACTACTTAATGAGGTGATAAAAGATGGCAATACAGTACATGTATACTGTACACAACGAACAAAGACATACAAAATAAGTAAGTGTGTTTACCATCCAATGATCTAGTGTCTCCTCCCTCCCTCCACACTGATGGATATTGTTGCTGTATGAATAAAGTGACAAAAAGGAAATGTGTAAAGGAGAAAGCAGAAGCCAGAGTGCACCCTACGACACCACCCAAGTCCCGACGCCCTCACTGATAGTACAACTCAAGGTTCATCCCGTCGTGTATCTCGTAGTCGCCGATGGTGATGTGGTCCTTGAAGATGGTGTACCATTTCTTGAGCACTATCTTGTCCCACCGCGTCCCCGTCTGTGCCGCGATCAGCTTCTTGAGGTCCCCTATGGTGTCGTCCGGGTTGCATTTGACTCGAACTTTTTTGCCGAGTCGATCGTTGCACGTCACCTGGTGTAGACAGTAAGTAGCTGTGATTAATGGATTGATTGATATTAGGCACCGCAACAGCGAGGTCATATAGCACCAGAAAATGGTGATAGAGAGGTGAGACAGCAAGCAGGAAGGAAATAGAGAGAAAAGAGGGACAGTTGAAGAACAAAAAGCTAATGACTGGGTCCGAAGGGGTGAAATGGCCGTGAGAAACTTTATAATTTTGACTCTTAATTAATGGATAATAACCACATCCATTAATCTCCTCTTTGGCCTTCCTATTCTGTTATATAAGATCCACAATACTTTAAAAAATACTGACATTGGTTAAATACAGTAAAGCCAAATTTCATAACTAGAGTAGGATAGTGTATACTGTAATTAGGACTTAGACAATAAAGAACACAATTAGACTACAAGAAATTACTTGGATAAGAAAGAAAATCATTATTAACACAGTAAGTAACACATGTGAAGCACCCAACACCATGTAGCTTTACTCAGTTATCTCAGGCCCTCACAAAAGTCACGAGATTATGAAAACCTACAGTCACGAAGTCGAGATGAAGAAATAAAAACGAACTAGCCACTGTACCTCAAGCATTGTGGCGGTGGCTGTGGTGGTGGGGGAGGTGGTGGTGGGGATGGGGGCGGTGTCGGTGGTGGCGTTGGAGGAGGCGTCGGGGGTGGTGTCGGGGGCGGTGTTGGAGGTGGTGTTGGTGGAGGAGAAGGTAGCAGTCGTGGGTTGCTGCTGAAATATTAAAAAATCATTATAGTTACAAGTAGTAGTAGTAGTAATAGTAATAGTAGACCCTTGATGGTACAATGAACTAAGATATTTACAGTACTGTACTCAGTAATACAGTCATAGTTGTCAGGAAACTGTAATGAGTTTCAAAATACAGTTAAACCTGATATGTAACTGCTAACATACTACACTATAAATCATCAGGAATGGAGAATCTATCCATAAAAACAGAGTGATAATAAATAAGTACCGGTATATCATTAACTTACCGATAAAGATACAGACTAGTATAATTATTTTCACTGCATTAACTCTTCATGGTCAGATAAGACTATACATGTACTTTCCTAGGGAGCCGGTTTAACAATAGTATTATGGTTCAATAAAATAAAATATAAAATAAGAGGAATGTAGATTAATTATTTAGGGTCTTTAGTTATTTGGTTATCAAGATACAAGCAAAAAATGGTTTCCTTAAATTGTTCATTAAGGAGATAGTACAGAGTATACTTTTGGTACATTAGAAATGCCTCGATTCCTCCATAGTATGCCAGGAAACAGGACCAGATTAGCACAAGTAACGGTGGCCTGTTGCTTAGAGTAGTCTGGAGGAATCATTTACTTACACTGATGACTTCTGATGTATCTTCCCAAAATACCATCCCAAGTGATAACCCAAATATACATACATATATATATCATACATACATATATCAAGTTAAGGGGGTGTGGGAATAGGGGGACAGGCTTGGGGTTTTATTTTTTTGGGGGGAGGGGCAGGAGTAGGGGGACAGGCTTGTTTTTTTTTTTTGGGGGGGGGGGTTAGGGGGTGCGGGAATAGGGGGACAGGCTTTCTACCCCCCCCAACCCTGTCCCCCTATTCCCACACCCTCCAGTCCCCCCCCCCCAAGCCTGTCCCCTACTCCCGCACCCCCATGTCCCCCCCCCCCAAGCCTGTCCCCTACTCCCACACCCCCTTAAGGAGAAAAGTTTTGAGTAAGTAAATCTGGAGCTACTGAATCCTCCAAACTATTCCAAGCAACAGAACACCATTACTTTTGTTAACTTGGGCCCGTTTCCTGGTAAACTTTGGAGGAATCACATCACTCCAATGTATCAAAAGGGAATTACCACCTTAAGGGACCCTGTGATGATGGTGTAGTACGATGGCTCAAGAGACAAAACAACAGAGCCGTCGTACCGGTACCACGCTATCGTATGCACCACGAATGTTCTTGAATAATAACGCCGAATGTGTGATAAACGTAACGTAACCCAACCTTCCAACCAAACATTATATTACGCTATTTATTCATTTGATTTTGACTATTATTATACTATCTATTTGTGACTTACTCTATTATTAAACTATTTATTCCTCTGGTTATGACTATTAACGTATAAATATAAGTATAGAGATGAACTATTTACTCATCTGGTTTTGACTATTATTAATCTATTTACTCATTTATTTGTAACTACTAACGTGTAAATATAAGTATAAAGATTAACTATGACTTATATACTCACCTGGAGGCAATGAGTGAGCCGTTATGAAGGGAAATATGAGAGTTAGTGATGGTGGGAGGCGGACATCTGGCACCTGTAGAGAGGATGTAAACAACTGTGCGTTCGAGGATAAATATATTCTTTTTAAATCAAACTCGATTCATAATTTATTCATTAATATACCGGTATTTTAATTAATTAAGACGTTATATCATCTTTATATTAGCATAAGCGTATTTTCTCAGCACAAAGGCGTAATTTATTTTTTTTAACCTATATCAACATTTTTTTTTTTATTCATCACATGCTAAGTATAAAAAGAATTACACTTTTCAGCTACATATATTTTTTTAAATATTCATAATTATATTCTCTTGATATTGTAAGTATCCATTATTCAAATGGTAGTTATTCACATTTTCTATACAGGCAGAAAAATGTGAAATGATGTGAAAATAATGAAGGGATAGCTTTCGTATTTAATTAATTATTAAGCATTTCCTCTCCAAACCACCAGCATTACATTAAACCCAACACAAATAAAAAAACAATCATAACCCATAAAATATAATATGCTATATATATACCAGCTGTATGCCTAAGTACTGGCAAGAAAAAAAAAAAAAAATGCATCTTCTTTGAGAGTGAGAGAGGAGAGGCCAAACAAGCGCCATATTGACACACCCACTCGTCTGGTCTTAACAAGGGATTAGGGTATCGATGACGACTCTCCTTTCTTCCTTTCTTCCTTTCTTCCTTTCCTCTTCACTGATGCTGATGATACTCTCTTCTTTACTTCCTCTTGTCTTCTTTTATTTGTTTTTTTGCCTCCTATGCGTCTCATTATTATTATTAATTTATTATTATTATTATTATTATTCTGTAACAACACTTCCTCTTATCTTTTTTTATTTGTTTTTGCCTCCTATGCGTCTCATTATTATTATTATTATTATTCTGTAACAACAACTGAGGTATAAGTTTAATTAATAACAAGAAGTCCATTTTAATTTCAACATTTCAACGGTACGAACGAAGGACTTTGATAAATATTATTATTATTAATATTTATTGTTGACATATTACAACAAAGGAGGAGGTCAGTTCCTGCAATAAAAAGTACAAAAATATATATATCACGTACTGTACAAAAATATATAAATCTTAGCAAAAATACACAATAAATATTTACTTTAGGCATTTTATTTCTTCAGTCGTACAGCTGGAAAATGAGGAGCCGTACAAAACACGTGACGGATGGAAAACGGAGGAGAGGTTCATAATGAGGAGAGATGACTGACAGACAACCCCCCCCCAGCCCAGCCCCCAGCACCCCCCCCCCCCCCCCAGAGAGGAAGAAAAAAACTAATAATCCCTAATAAGTGAGAGAGAGAGAGAGAGAGAGAGAGAGAGAGAGAGGCTATATTAGAAGAGTGAGGGTTGAGCTACGCAACAGTCAGTCTTCTACTACTGTGTGTGTCTGTGTGTTTCAAGCCTAGTGTGAAAGGAAGGAAAAATTGACACACACATACACATACACACACACACACTCCATCAACTCAGTCAGTTTTCTGCAATTGTGTGTGTCTGTGTGTATCAAGCCTTGTAGTGTGCAAGGAAGGAAATTTTGACACACACACACACAAACACACACACACTCACACCCAAACACACACACACACAAACACACACACTCCATTAACTCGTACGTACGTCTGAGAGAAAAATGGAAAATAAAGTGTGAATAATTACACTAAGGAGATTCTTTTTTACTAACTAACTAACTAAATCTGAAAGCAAAATGGAAAATAAAGTGTGAATAATTACACTAAGGAGATTCTTTTTTACTAACTAACTAACTAAATCTGAAAGCATACTAAAACTGTTGGAATGGAATGCTAGACAATTTGTTGAAGAAGGAAATAATTATAGAGATTGTCGTAGTAGATGTATGAATGAAAAATAAACTGCAGCTAAATACAACAAGAAAAAACTGAAAAAAATATATATATATATCAAACTGTGAGTGATATTTTTTTTTTTTATATCAACATCTGTAAAATCCAAAAAATAAAAATAAAAATAATAAACTGCTAAATTGAAGAAAAAAACTGAAAAAAGATCGAAATGTGAGTGAGATTTTTATAGTAACATCTGTGAAATCCAAAAAAATAAAAAGAGAGAAAAAAACAGTTAAACTCGAATGCAAGACACATTTATTGAAAAAAAAGTATATGATAATAAAAAAAAAAACATTAGGATTCAAAAGCTATGCAACCAGAAAATATAAATTTGTCTTATTAATTTTACTTTAGATATAAAAATTGATATGGAAATTTTAGTGAGAAGCTGAAGTGACTATCGAAATTATTTGACTTTACTTAAGAAAGCTAACTTGACTTTACTTATTTAATTAATAATAAATATATAGCCTTCAAAAAAGTTGTGTTTATATAAGAATTTGTTGATGATAATTATGAGGATATAAATAATAATAATAATAATAATAATAATAATAATAATAATAATAATAATAATAATAATAATAACAACAACAACAACAACAGAAACTATGATGATGATGATGATGATAAAGAAAATGATGTTATTGTGGATATTTATTGTGTGTTTGTACTTGGAAGGTAAGTAAACAAACAAACAAACAAAAAAACAGATAACTTTTTTTCTTTTTAGTTTATAATCTTCAAAAATTGTATTATTGTGTTATTGAATTTTTTTTTTTTTTTTTTTTTTTTTTTTTTGTGATAGAAGCTGCATGACTATAACCTTATATTTAATTAATGACATTGGTAATTAATTAAATCAACTGTGTAAACCCAAAATATATAACACACACAAACACACACACACACACACACACACGCACACAAACACATATATAAATACACACATACAAAACAAAAAAAACAAACACACACCAATATTAAAATTAAACTCGCCGAAAACTTCAATAAAAAACTAATACATTCTCTCCATCTTTCTATCTCTCCCTTCCTTCCTTCCCTACCTCCTTACCTTTCCTTTCCATTCATATACAACCACCTACTCACTCCCTTCTCTCTCTCCCTTCCCTACTTCCCCATCCATCCCTCTATATCTTCCCTCCCTCCTTCCCTATCCATCTCTCCCTTCCCTCCCTCCTTCCCTATCCATCTCTCTATCTCTTCCTTCCCTCCCTCCCATCCATCTCTCTATCTCTTCCTTCCCTCCTTCCCCATCCATCCCTCTGTCTCTCCCTCTTTCCATTTATTTCCTCCCTTCCATTCCCTTCCTTCCTTCCCATCCATTCCTCCTTTTAAAATAAAAACTTTCTTCCAATTTTACCCACCCTATACCTCCACTTCTCAATCCCTCCCTTCCTTCCTTCCTTCCTTCCTTCCCTAATTCCTATCCAACCAACCAACCAACCACACAACCACACACACAACCTCCCCTCCCTTCCCTCACAACCAACCTTCCTCCCTTCCCTCACAAAACACCCACACAGCAAACCAAGGCGTCAACATAAAAAGCATCGAAGTACCCGAGGAGGTACAAGCAGGAACAGACATCTACCTCAAATGCTGGGTCGAACCGTGGCCAGGACCTCTCTACTCCCTGGCCTGGTGGAAGGATGGCCACCAATTCTATCGAGCTGCCATGACCGTGTTTCCTGACGATGGTAGTGAAGATGGTAGTGAAGATGATAGTGGTGTAGTCTTCAAGGAGAGATCGGAGAATTTGTTTAAATTACCTGTTGTTGTTGGTGGTGTTGGTGGTGGTGATGGTGGGTTGAATATTGAGGTATGTATGTATGTGTATGTATGTTTGTTGTGGGTTGGTTTGGTTGGTTTTTGAGTTTGTTTGTTTGTGTGTTGTTCTTGTAGGTTTGTTTTTTTAGTGTGTATGTGCTTAATTGTATATGGTAGCTTTTTCAGTGTGTATATTTGTGTTTGGTTGGTTTTTTAGTTTGTTTGTGTTTGTGTTTGTATGTGTGTGTGTGTTGTTATTGTTATTGTAGTTTGTTTTTCAGTGTGTGTGTGTGTGTGTTTAATTGTATATGGTAGCTTTTTCAGTGTGCGTGTGCGTGTGTGTGTGTGTGTGTGTGTATGTGTGTGTATCTTAACTGTGTTGTAATTGTGTGTGTGTGTGCTTATCTTAACTGTCTCTGTATGTGTGTGTGTGTTTAACTATAACTGCACTTTCCACAACATAAAATTCACTTGTGTGTATATATAACAGATAATTATAATATAGTTACACATGTATATCATTTTATTCACCCACCCACCAAACTAACCACACCTTTTGTCAACCCCAACCAACTAACCCCCAACTCCCCCCACCCTTCCACCCCCACTAATTCTAAACCCTCTCCACACCAACATTCCACATTTCTCCACCATCCATCCACCCCCACCATCTCTCCACACCCCTCCACCACATCCACCCCAACCATCTCTCCACACCCCTCCACCACACCACATCCACCCCCACCAACTCTCCACACCTCACCCCCCCACTCCAACCCCTCCCCCATCTCTCTCCCCCCCCTTACAGAGTGGAGGAGGTGGAGGTGCCGTGTGGATACGTGGAGTGGATGTGTCTGCCTCAGGAACGTATACGTGTGAGGCGCTGTCAGATTTTCCTACCTTCGTCAGACACACACTCTCTAAGACACTCACAGTTATTGGTATGTATGTATAGGGTTATTGTTATTATTGTTGTTATTGTTGTTGTTGTTGTTGTGGTTGTGGTTGTTGTTATTGTTATTGTTATTATTATTGTTATTGTTGTTGATATTACTAGTATTATTGTTATTATTGTTGTTATTATTATTGTTGTTATTGTTATTGTTATTGTTGTTGTTGTTATTGTTGTTATTGTTGTTGATATTACTCTCTCTCTAAGACACTCACGGTTATTGGTATGTATCTATGGTTGTTATTGTTGTTATTACTAGTATTATTGTTGTTATTGTTGTTATTACTAGTATTATTGTTGTTATTACTAGTATTATTATTATTGTTGTTATTGTTGTTGATATCAGGCCTACTGGTATTGTTATTGTTGTTGTAGTTATTATTATTGTTATTAATATTTCTATTATTGTCGTAATTGTTTTTGTTGATATTATTAGTATTGTTATTGCTATTGTTTTCATTATTATTATTATTGTTATTGTTGTTGTAGTTATTATCATTGTTGTTATTATTATTTATATTATTGTCGTTATTGTTTTTGTTGATATTATTAGTATTGTTATTGTTTTCATTATTATTATTATTGTTATTGTTGTTGTAGTTATTATCATTGTTGTTATTATTATTTCTATTATTGTCGTAATTGTTTTTGTTGATATTATTAGTATTGTTATTGCTATTGTTTTCATTATTATTATTATTGTTATTGTTGTTGTAGTTATTATCATTGTTGTTATTATTATTTATATTATTGTCGTTATTGTTTTTGTTGATATTATTAGTATTGTTATTGCTATTGTTTTCATTATTATTATTATTGTTATTGTTGTTGTAGTTATTATTATTGTCGTTATTGTTTTTGTTGATATTATTAGTATTGTTATTGCTATTATTTTCATTATTATTATTATTGCCTTTATTTTATATCTAACATATTCTCCATCTCTCCCCCTACCCTACACCCCCTTCCCCCCCCCACACCCCCTCCCCCCCACACAGACCCCCCCGACACCAGACCCATCTTGTGGGGGTACAGGGGGCGGTACAAAATAGGGGAGTGGTTGAGTGTGAACTGTACCATCCTACGAGCCCATCCTGTACCTGTATTATCCTGGCTCATTAACGGTGTACAGGTGAGTGAGTGAGAGAGAGAGAGAGAGAGAGAGAGAGAGAGAGAGAGAGAGAGAGAGAGAGAGAGAGAGAGAGAGAGAAAGTATATAATAACACATGTTTAAAAGAAAAAAAAAAGGAAAAAAAAAAATATCCCCCCGCCCCCCCAAAAAAAATAAAAATAAAAATAATTACTACTATTTTTTTTAACACTACCTCATATTTACCCCCCCCCCTCTCCCTTCTCCCCCCCAACAGGTGAAGAGGGGAGAGGGGGAGGGGGAGGATGGGGGGGGAGCAGGAGGTTTTGGAGGTATTGGAGGACGAAGACTTAACCTCCACCCTCACTGGTCACCTCAACCTCCAACTCAAAGCCTCACACTTCAAACCCTCGTCCTTCAACCTCACTGTGAGTATCTGTCTGTTTGTATGTATGTCTGTTTGTTTGTTTGTTTGTTAATAAGTACAAAATGTTATGCCTAAATAAAATAAATAAACAATTCGTGTAATTTAATAAAGAATGTCATTTATATATATATTAATTATAACCAGATGTATATATAATTTTTATGTATAAATTATATCTCTTTTATTCATCTCTTTATTCATACACACACACACACACACACACATACATACTCACACACACGCTCACTCATTAACTCTCTCTCTCTCTCTCTCTCTCTCTCTCTCTCTCTCTCTCTCTCTCACACACACACAC
Source organism: Petrolisthes manimaculis (assembly GCA_034508575.1). NCBI lineage: Eukaryota > Metazoa > Arthropoda > Malacostraca > Decapoda > Porcellanidae > Petrolisthes > Petrolisthes manimaculis. Next base: position 30,931 of record JAWZYT010005478.1, read on the forward strand.
ACCTTCCCATCCCCCCTCTCTCTCTCACTCTAACTCTTTCACTCTCTCTCTCTCTTTCTCTCTCTCTCACACACACACACACATACACACACCTTCCCATCCCCCCTCTCTCTCTCACTCTCACTCTTTCACTCTCTCTCTCTCACACACACACACCTCCCCATCCTCTCACTTTCTCTCTCACACACACACACACACCTTCCCATCCCACCCTCTCACTCTCCCTTTCACTCTCTCTCACACACACATACACCATCCTCTCACTCACACTCTCTCTTTCACACACTCTCTTTTTAATCATATACCCACACATAAAAATTAACCACCAACCACCCTCTCTCTCCCTCTCCTCCTCCCACCTACCCACCTAATCAGTGTGTAGGTGGTATAGGTAAACACACCACCACCTCCACCACCATCACCTCCCCACCTAGCTCCCCCTGGATACACCTATATAGAACCTGGCCACTACAACACCTTATTGCCTACACCTACATCACCACCTACTAATGTTAGACACCAGGGATGGTATTCGAAAGGTATGTTGTTGGTGTGTTTGTGTGTGTGTGTGTGTGTGTGTGAGGAGAGGGGTGGAGGGGGGGAGAGAGGGGGGGGAGGGGGATAGGAACAGAGCCGTAGAATAGAAGAGTTTGGACAACTCCGTTTTAGACCTCACCCCGCGCGGTGGTCTGTGATTGGCCGAGGGACAGGTCACCTGATATATGGGCGCCATATTGCAGCGACACCTCACCTGCTCAGCGGTGCGGTGGCTGCGGCGGGGTGGCGACGGCGGGGAGGCGGCGTCAGCGCCGGGTCGGCGGCGGCGGCGGCAGCGGCGGGGGCGGCGGCGGCGGCGGCGGACCATTCTAAGACACTTTTCTTCTATGGTGTTTCTCTCTCAGACCTATCCTAACCTAACCTATCCTAACCTAACCTATCCTAACCTAACCTATCCTAACCTAACTATTTATTAAAAATTCATTAACTCATTATAATGTATATTTTAAAATCAGTATCTACAATCTATCTCTTTATCTCTCTCTCTCACACACAGTCTCTATCTCTATCTCTCACTCACAATCTAGCTATCTATCTATCTCTATCTCTCACACACACTATATCTATTTTTCACTCTTTCTCTCTCTCTCTCTCTCTCTCAAACACACACACACACTATCTCTCTCTCTCTGAAATTAAAGAGAGAGAGAGAGAGAGAGAGAGAGAGAGAGAGAGAGAGAGAGAGAGAGAGAGAGAGAGAGAGAGAGAGAGAGTTTGTGCGTGTCACTAATTTTTTCGATGCAAGATGGCGCCCAGCAGAGAGGCTGTCCAAACTCTTCTATTATACGGCTCTGGATGGGAAGATGTGTGTGTGTGTGTGTGTGTGTGTGAGAGAGAGAGAGGGAGAGACGGGGGAGGGGGAGAGAGAGTGGGGGGGGGAATGGAAGGATGCGTGTGTGTGTATATGTGTGAGAGAGAGAGAGAGAGAGAGAGAGAGAGAGAGAGAGAGAGAGAGAGAGAGAGAGAGAGAGAGAGAGAGAGAGAGAGAGAGAGAGAGAGAGAGAGAGAGAGAGAGAAGAGAGAGAGAGAGAGAGAGAGAGATGAATTGTATGTGTGTGTTATTTATTCATGTATTTATTTATTTATTTCATGTTTCTTTGCAGGTTCAACTCTGTCTGCTGTTAGTCTATTCTACTTACTGCTGACTGCCCTACTCATTATATACTGAGAGAGAGAGAGAGAGAGAGAGAGAGAGAGAGAGAGAGAGAGAGAGTGTGTGGAAAGATGTGTGTATGTGTTTGTGTGTGTGTGTGTGAGAGAGAGAGAGAGAGAGAGAGAGAGAGAGAGAGAGAGAGAGAGAGAGAGAGAGAGAGAGAGAGAGAGTGGAAAGATGTGTCTGTGTGTGTATAGAGAGAGTGCCAGGGTGATTATACAGGATGCCAGGGTAAGTAGGAAAGGTAAGTAGAGTGCCAGGGTGAGTAGGGTAGGTAGGGAGGGTGCCAGGGTGATTAGGGAGGGTGCCAGGGTGATTATACAGGGTGCCAGTGTGATTATACAGGGTGCCAGGGTGAGTAGGTAAGGGAGTGCCATTATATCCAGGAGTGGCATCATCAGGAGGGTTATAGAAGTGACCCCCCAGAGTGCCATGTGGGGGGGAGGGGGGGGAGGGGGAGGGGGGGAGGGGGGAGGGGGGGAGGGGGAGGAAAGGGGGGGGAAGGAGGGGAAGGGGGGGTTTAATGACATCATCACTAGAAAATAGGTACCTACTTATTTTTTATCTATATTTATCTATTTATTTATCTATTTATTTTATTTATTTATTTATTTATCTATTTATTTATGTGCTGTAGTAAGAAATATTGCCACGACACACACACACATATATATACACACACAAACACATACACACACACATATATACATACACACACACACACACACCAACATGGAAGGAGCTTGTATGTTGTTTGGTGGCATAGTCAGGAGGAATCAGAAGCCTCCAATTAACTCTCTCTCTCTTTCTCTCTCTCTCTCTCTCTCTCTCTCTCTCTCTCTCTCTCTCTCTCTCTCTCTCTCTCTCTCTCACACAATCAAACTACTGTACTTTTATTAATTATTTACAAAGATAAGCGAGTGATTAGATAAATAATCTTATCTTTAACGTATATACCATTTCCTCTATATACATACATACATACATACATACATACACACATACTCTCTTTCATACGTACATACATACATACATACACACACACACACACACACACACACACACACACACACACACACACACTCGTATACAGACAGACACACACACACACACACACACACCTTGTTATTACTTCCCCTCACATCCCATTTTCATAACATTCACACCCTCACCTGGCAACACTGGTACACGGCCTTTATTCTGGCAACACTTATAGTAAACTTTTATTATCTTGACAACACCTTAAATTTCTCTCTTGACAACACCTTTATAATATTTTTGTTAATTAATAACATTATTATTATTATTATTGTTATTGTTATTATTATTATTATTATTATTATTATTATTATTATTGTTATTATTATTGTGGCGAGTTCCTCCTTTTATCCTATAGTCCCCGTTCCTTTCCTTGCGCTTCCCGCTTCGTTTCTCTTGGTATTTCCCAGCATGCCTCACTAATAACCAAGCTACCCCTTTTCTCCGGGTCAATGCCCCGGTCACTTGGCTTTCCCGCTCTTCCCTGCTAACACCTCTCCAACCTTGCTCCAGCCGACAGGAACTCGCCTTGCCACTACACTCACTCGCCCACGTGTACCCAAGTCCCACCTATGTATGAGTCCTGCACATCAATAAACTTGTAACTGTGTTACCGGAGAGCTGTGTTCACCCTGTGCCTACAGTAGGGGTAGAAATCTACTACATTGGTGACCCCGGAAAAGTTCTCCGACAAGGATTCACGCAACGCCACCTCGAGCAACTTACCACGTGTGGTTGTCCTAACAAACTACTAGACCCACCTCGTCTGTGCTACACGCCGCCGACATAATTACTGCTCCAACTCTACACGTGTGCAACAAGCTATTCGTCCTACTGCGCCCATGTGCATCTCAGCGTTTCTTCAGCACTTAAGTACCATTTCATTATTTCCTCCCCACAAACCTTCTTTCTTTTAGTGTACACACTCCCTGACTACTTCGTAATCTCCCACTCCTGCCATAGCGTTACATATTTCCCACCCATCTCACCCCACGTGTGTAATTTTCCCACCCATTTCACCCCACGTGTGTAATTTTCCCACCCATTCCACCCCACGTGTGTAATTTTCCCACCCATTTCACCCCACGTGTGTAATTTTCCCACCCATTTCACCCCACGTGTGTAATTTTCCCACCCATTTCACCCCACGTGTGTAATTTTCCCACTCGTTTCACCCACATATTGTGCACTTCATTTTTTTTCCCTAGATGCTCCCATTTTCGACACACTACTAATCCACGCTGTGCTAACCCATTATATCTTTCGTTTTTCACCCATTTTCTCGTCCCATTCTCCTCACATTATCCATCCATATATTGTTATCCACATTATTATATTTTCGAATGTATGTACCAGTGCCAGCCTATTGTCTCGTGTGATTTTTTTCAGCAGTGATTATTGATATTCTGTGTGATAAAATAGTGTTACTCCGTATGAAATAGGAGAGTGTGACCGTTGTTGTGCTACATTGTAGGTAGAAGCCTGTACGATACCCCACGCCCAGTGAAACACGGGCGTGCAGTCCTACCTTTCCCCCACGTGTGCGTGTCCACCAGTGCTACATCTCCAACCCTAACACTAATACTTACCTCCCCACCATAGACTCCATCCACTCATACTCCCACTGCGCCTAATCCTACCTTTTTTTTTATTATTATTATTATTTATTTATTTTTTCGCCTTCGTGTTACACCCTCTTCCCCCTACCTTCGTCCCCTTCTATTGTCTACCCCTGTTCAGCCCCACCTTCCCCCCTTTACTCTCTGCCCTCGTGTTTAGCCACACTACCCAGCCCTTGTTCTGGCCCAGAGTACACTTCCTCTCACGTAAGTGTACGCCCCCCACATTCCCTACCTGCTCACATCAACACACCACTACTTCACCATGGCCACTTGCCCCCCCTCGCTAACCAACACTGCCCCCGTGGCTCCCCCTTCAGCACCGGCCCAGAGTATATACACCCCACACAACAGTATCACCCTAACACACACCCCTCCCACCCAACCCCCCCGTCACACCCCTTTTGTGCCATCTTTCACATATGACACCCACACCTGGTTCACACACACTGAGGCAGTTTGGCAAGGGTCCAACATTCCTGATGATGATAAATACCAGGCAGTCATTCGGGCCCTCCCAACAGAAGTTTTCGCCTCCATCACCCCACTACTTTCCTCACTCAATCCAGGAGCAAGGTATGAAGGGATTAAGGCAGCAATCCTCGCAGCACATGGCAAGACTCCCATGCAACACTACAGGGCGCTAGAGGACGTGCAGGTGGAAGGTCGCCGCCCATCGGCATTACTCCGCCACATGCAACAGCTCAACACAGCAGCTGGGTCCCCCCTCCCTGACTACATTCTTCGGATGCGACATACCCGCCTCATGCCTAGTGATATCCAATTACACCTCCTAGGAAAGACCACAAATTCTCTACAAGAATACGGGGAATTTGCAGACATGTTGGTCGAGGCCAACACGCTTCACTCAGGGACATGGCCACCCGCTGCCTCAGCACACACTCCTCCAGCCATCCTACACACCCACCACAACACTACTACAACAACCTCAACACCTCCACAAACCACCCTTTACAACACCCACACTACCAACACGAACAACCACCCCCCTACCCACGACAACAACAATGACCTAATCCTGCAACGAGTCAATGAGCTAACAACAATGGTGCACCAACTGCAGCAGGCAGAACCTCAACCTCGGCAGCTCCATCCTCAACCTCCTCAACATCACTGGGCCCCTCCGGCAGTTTGCGTGTACCACCAACAGTTCGGGAACCGAGCCCGTAACTGCCGCCCCCCCTGCCAGTGGAGAGTGTCAACTGCACAGACCCGCGGCCCCAGCAGCACCAGGAACCAGGGAAACGAGTAGAGCGGGGGCAACCCAGCGTCACCAATGCCACCGCTCAACCACCACACCCACCTACCCTGACGCCTCTCCCTCACCACACCACACCACCTTCCCCACCTCAATCCCCACGCAAGACTCCCTTCAACGGCAGGTTTGGAGATCGTGCCCTGCTCTGGGTGGATGATCTCGTGTCAGGGGAACAATACCTGGTGGACTCCGGGTCTGAGGTGAGTGTCGTCCCCCCTACCTCCCGCGACAGTCTCACGCTATCTACAGCGTACGACCTCTTGGCAGCCAACAAGTCGCCTATCGCCACCTACGGGACTACCAGCAGGCGGGTCACACTCGTGGACAATATTTGGTTAGTTTGGCCCTTCATCACTGCTGAGGTGGATTACCCAATCTTGGGGGTGGATTTCCTTACAGCCCATGACCTCCTCGTTGATCCCAAGAGAAGGAGGCTCATCCACCAACCATCAGGCGCCATCATCTCCTCACGTCCGTGCCGCCTCCACACCCCAAATATAACTCACATCACGCAATCCACACCATATGATGCCCTCCTGCAGGAATTCCCTTCTCTCATCTCCTCCACTACAGTGGCACCCATCAAGGATACCGGGGTCAGACACACCATCCTCACCTCGGGCCCGCCCTGTTTCGCCAAACCCCGACGCATGCCCCCAGAGAGGTTGACGGCCGCCAAAAAAGAGTTCCAGATTATGATGGAGCAAGGGACAGTCAGACCGTCAGACAGTGCATGGGCCTCACCCCTCCACATGGTTCCGAAGGCTCAGGAAGGGGAATGGAGGGCGTGTGGGGATTACAGAGCCCTCAACGCTGCTACAGTTCCCGACAGATACCCCATCCCACACGTCCTCGACTTCCACCAAAAACTGCAGGGGAGTGAGGTTTTCTCAAAGATTGACCTAATCAGGGCCTTTCACCAGATTCCTGTGGCAGAGGAAGACATCGGAAAAACAGCCATTACCACACCCTTTGGCCTATTTGAATTCCCAGTGATGAGCTTTGGCCTCCGTAATGCCGCCCAAACCTTCCAGCGGTTTATGGACAAGGTGGTACAGGGATTGGACTTCGTGGTCGTCTACATTGACGACATTCTGGTGGCCTCTCCTTCCCATGAGCTGCATCTCCAGCATCTCAGGGAGTTGTTCCGCCGCCTCCACCAATACGGCCTCAAAGTCCACCCCTCGAAGTGCATCCTAGGAGTTTCGACGGTTGACTTTCTGGGACACAGAGTCTCTCCCGAAGGTTTAGCGCCGTTACCACAGAAGGTGGCGGCCATCTCTGACTTCCCTTTACCTGCCACAGCAAGAAAACTCAGAGAATTCCTTGGGGTAGTGAACTACTACCACAGGTTCATACCCCACGCAGCATCTGCCCTGGCACCACTCCACGACCTCATTAAGGGTACCAAGAAGGGGTCCCAACGGAAGCTATCTTGGACACCACAGGCTGAGACGGCTTTCAACTCCACCAAGACAAAGATTGCTAGCGCCACTCTACTCTCCTATCCCACACCCCACGCACCCACATCCATCTACACGGATGCTTCGGCCGACGCTGTGGGGGCAGTACTTGAACAGGAGAAGGATGGGCTACTACACCCGATCGCCTTTTTCAGTAAGAGGTTGGACCCACCTCAACAGAAGTACAGTGCATTCGACAGAGAACTCCTGGCTATGTACGAAGCAGTGCGCCATTTCAGACACTTCCTCGAGGGCCGGGAGTTCCATATTCGTACGGACCACAAGCCCCTGACATCGGCGATGAAGCAGGTGGGCGGCACTTGGACCCCTCGTGTAGCACGCCACCTCGCTTTCATCTCTGAATTCACCACGGACATCCGCCACGTTAGAGGGGAAGACAATGCGGTGGCGGACGCCCTTTCCAGATCCCTTCCCCAACCTCACACCCTGGCAGCCATCCACTCCACCTCTCCTCTCGACTATGCCGCCATTGCAGAAGGACAGGATCAAGATCAAGAGCTGCAGGACCTACTACAGGGTAATACTGGCCTGGACCTACAATTGCTACATGTCCCCGGCACATCAACCAAGGCATGGTGTGATTTGTCATGTGGTAAGCCCCGCCCTTATATTCCTCCGGAGTGCAGAAAAATAATATTCGACCACTACCATGGCCTCAACCACCCCGGGGTAGCTGGCACGCACCGTCTCATCAGCAAGCGGGCAGTCTGGCCTGGAATGAGGAGAAACATACGGCAGTGGGTTACGGCCTGCCTGGCGTGCCAAAAGGCTAAGGTCGGCCGCCACACTCGTCCCCCCCTCCACGACTTTCCTGTCCCCTCAAGCAGGTTCCACACGGTCCATGTGGATATAGTGGGCCCCCTTCCACCCTCGAGAGGGCACCGCTACCTGCTGACATGTGTGGACAGAACTACACGTTGGTGCTCCGCATCTCCCATGGCCGACATCACCGCTGAGGGCACCGCCAGGCACTTCCTCAACAGCTGGGTGGCTAACTTTGGCGCCCCCTCGGTTCTCGTAACTGACCAGGGTACCCAATTCGAGTCGAGGGCATGGCAAGGCATGCTGGATTTCCTCGGTACCACCCGTCAACGGACCACAGCCTACCACCCCCAGAGCAACGGACTAGTGGAACGTTTCCATCGGCGGCTGAAGGAGGCGTTCAGGGCCCTACAGCCAGACCAGTGGTATGACGCCCTCCCATTGATACTCCTCACCATTCGGGTCACCACCAAGGAGGACATCGGACACGCCCCGGCGGAGTTGGTATTCGGGGAAGATTTACGCTTACCCGGCCAGGTGACGACACCCGATGTCGACACTTCCAACCTGTCCTTCCTGCCAGCCCTCAAGTCGGCTATCTCCTCTCTCTTGCCTACACCTACACGTCACCATACCACAACGCACACACACATTCCCGCCATACTCACGACTGCGCCTTACCTTTTCCTCAGGACGGACGCACATAGGACCCCTCTCCAACAGCCATACACTGGACCGCATCGCGTTATTGGAAGAGGGGAGGCCACGGTCACCCTTCAAATATCAGGAAAACCGTACGTCACGTCCTGGGAAAGAGTGAAGGTGGCCAACACATCCCACAATGACAAGCCACACGCACCCACCCACACACCACACCACAACTCACCCCTCACAGACCTTGCCGCCACACTCCATATGCCACATCATCCGCCCCATCAACTTGCCCCTATGCATCATCCCACAACCGTCATCCACTCCTACCCACAAACTCAACCCATCCCTCAAACCCTGTTTCCCCTCTCAAACACACCCCCATCCCCAGTACAACCACCCCCTAGCAGCCCACCTACCATGCAAGACAGTTCTGTCACGTCTCCCCGACCTACCCACCCACCCCGCACCTCACCCAGCCATCCCAGTACCTGTTTTCCTCCTCACACTCCTATCCAACTCCCAC